>CM053783.1:495701990-495924490 GCA_028749045.1 Cupressus sempervirens
AGTCAACCCAAAAGGTACCACTGTGAACTCATAATGCCCATAGCGAGTTCGAAAAGCAATCTTGTGAATATCTACTTCCTTGATGCGAAGCTGGTGGTACATTTGATTGCTGACGACTATTCCTGCTAGCAAAAGACTGGCTACTCTGAGCTGGATGATTGGGCTAATTTTGTTTATTACGTTGAGCATTGCGGTTGTTCTTGGAATTAGAACCTTTTCCACCACCTTGAGTCTGAGAATTCAATCCCTTCTGTTGCTGTGTCTACTCAGACTGTTGTTGATACTGTTTCCCCTTAGAAAAAGAAGGCTTCTTGTTACCACCTGAATTGTAATTGCCTTTAGATCCTAAAGCTGCTGGCGCTCCTACAAAACCTCCTTGACCAAGGTTGACACTTTGCTCAACAAGGATAGCTCGACGTACCACATCCTTGAGGGTTTTTGGCTCAAATACCTTGACACCTCCAATTATATGGTTGTTCAAACCCCTAATAAAGTGTTGTGTCAACTGAGCTGAATTTTCACTAAATCCTAAAAAAGACATGAGCTCATAAAACTTACGCTCATACTTGGTCACTGACATAGTGTACTATCTGAGATTATGAAATTCATCTACCCTTTGTTGTTTCTATTCCTCTGGTAGGAATCATTCACGAAAACTCTCTAAGAATAGTTCCCACGTGACACTGCTCATATCGATTCCCAGCTTCTTCTCCTCAATTGTCCACCAAGTGGCCCCAAAATTCTCTAAATTTGTGATCGCAAATCTTGCCTTAACATTGCTGTCAAAATCTTGCATGCAAAAATCCTATCAAGGGAAATAAGCCACTGCTTGGCCACATAACCAAAACCTTGCCCATTGAAAGGCTTGACCTTGGATCTTGAAAGATCCTTCATCTGAGTGGACACAATGGACCTCTGACGATCCTTCTGAGGACTCCTAGACCTAGGTCTATGCTCTTGTTCAGTCTGATGCACTTTGGGTTGTTCTTGAACAAGAGGTAGATGTTCTAGAATAGTTTGCATTATCTATCTCAAACCAACCTCTTCAGACTCAGCTTGGTCCTCTCTATGTCTCTCTTCCTGCTGCCTACTAGTGTGCAAGATCTTCCCTGCTCTCTACATGAGCTGATCCCTCGTGGGCAGACTCATGGACACTAATAGCTCTGCCACGACCACGACCTCTTTAACGGCCTCTAACAAAAGACCTAGTCCCAGATACCATCCTACAACAATATAAAGTACTATTACAATCAAAGGCACATGTTTGCAATAGGCTAAGTTTAGTTACTATGTTTAGGTTTAAGTAAGATTTTCCAATTTTGAAACTAAGTGTTGAAGTATGAAAAATATACAAGTAACAGTTCAAGTTCTGTTTCAGTTCACCTAGTTTCAAGTTTGAAAAAAATACACTTAATAGTTCAAAGTTTTAGTTGTTCCAAAATATACCCAGAGCTCCCAATGTAGAAACTTGGGCTCTGATACCAAATGTAATGCCCCGCCAAGGGATCCAAAGAATTAACCTAGAATTTCACTAAGATTGGTAGCATTTTATTTTTTTAACATGAAAGTAATTACCACATATAACTTATGCATAATAACGGAAGCAATAGCAATGTCCATCTGAAATTAAACATAACATACATAACAAATTACATTCTTTAAGATCCCTTAACATTGAATTACATCTAAACAACTAACATTAATGAATCCATCTAGTACAACATCCACATGAAATAATAATGATAAGTCCAATGTTCATACATTACATTTCAAATGCTCAATCATCCACTGTACATGTCACAAGGTATGAAAAAGCTCAAAAGAATATACATATGTAAAATAAGATACATCATCCTATTCTAATCCATGATACATAAAAGTAAAGATAATCACATGATGCACATGATACATCATCATAGAAGATATACATCCATCATAAAGATCAAACATAATAAACTAAGTGCAACACTAGTCCCATTTTCAACCAAGCATTTCCATTTCTTCAAAAGTTTGAAATACATCATATTTATGTCTAAGGAAATAAACCCATACTTTTCTAGTTGCATCATCAATAAATGTAATATAATAATGAAAGCCACCAAGAGAAGATAACTAAGCTAGTCCCCATACATCTGTATGCATAAGCTCTAATTTCTCTTTTTTGTTTTCCTTCTCAGTCTTCACAAAACTCACTCTCTTTTGTTTTCCATACACACAACTTTCATAGAAATCCATATTAATACATTCACTCATGTGCCCAAGTCTATTCAATGAGGGATGTCATATTCAATGAGAAAGTGTTGTAGAAATATCTGTTGCAGCAACATGAGAAGAAAGAAGATGATTATGTAGTTGTGGATGATGCTCCAAAAGCTGATGTTCTAGTGATTCCTCATGATGTGTAGCTACTGAAACAAAAAAAACCACACACATTGGTAAATTTTAGAAGATCAACAAAGAAAATTAGACCTCTACAAAGATTCTCTCCTTCTTTGTACTCAATTTTACTTACTGATGCTAATGAACCTGAATGTTATGATGAAGTTGTGCAGTTAAGTCTTGTGGCTACTGAAGATTTTCATTTAGAGTAGCTTGATGTTAAAACAACCTTCCTTAATGGTGATTTGGATGAAGAGATATATATGGCTCAGCCACAAGGATTTGCGGTCAAAGGTAAGGAGAACTTAGTGTGCAAATTGAAGAAAAGTTTATATGGCTTGAAGCAAGCACCTCAGCAATGGTATTTAGAATTTGATAGTTGTATGCATGAGAATGGATACAATAGGTGTCATTCAGATCATTGTGTTTATTTTAAGAGGTTGGATGATGAAAACTACATTATTTTATGTTTATATGTTGATGATATGCTTGTAGCTGGGTCTAACATGGATCACATTAAGGGGTTGAAACGCCAATTAGCACATGCATTTTCTATGAAGGATTTGGGGGCAATAAAACAAATCCTTGGTATGAATATTTGTAGAGATAGGAAAAATAGAAAATTGATCCTATCTCAAGCTGATTATGTTGAGAAGGTGTTGCAATGTTTCTCTATGGAGAATGTTAAAGCTATTAGCACACCTTTACCTGGTCATTTGAATTTGACTAAAGAGATGTATCCTAAGACACAAAAAGAGGAGGATAAGATGTCCAAGGTACCCTATGCTTTAGTTGTAGGAAGCTTGATGTATGATATGGTATGTACCAGGCTAGATATTGCACATGCAGTGGGAGTTGTTAGTAGGTATATGAGTCATCCAAGAATTGAGCATTAGAATGCAGTTAAATGGATTCTTAGATATTTGAGAGGATCATTTAATAAGTGTTTACACTTTTGGGGCTTTACTATTGATTTACAAAGCTATGCTGACTTAGATTTGGCATGGGATATTGATACTAGGTGGAGTACTATAGGTTATGTCTTTACTGTTGTTGGGGCAGCCATGAGTTGGGATTCTAGGTTATAGAAGGTTAATGCTTTATCCACTATAGAGGCAGAGTATGTAGCTACTACCGAGGTAGCCAAGGAGATGATATGGCTTTAGGTCTTCTTGAAAGAATTGGGACACCCTTAGAGGGATAATTATTTGTTTACAGATAGTCAAAGTGCCATTCATCTTGCAAAGAATTCAGCTCTATATTCAAAGACCAAACACATACAGTTGCAGTACCATTTCATTTGGTCAGTTTTGGAGGATAGACAATTAAAGCTAGATAAGATACATACAGATGACAATCTAGTAGATATGTTTACAAAGGTAGTAACAAGGGAGAAGCTAAAATCCTCTTCAGCTTTGGTTGGTCTTTTAGACTAAACATGAATAAAAGAACAATAGAGTCTAGGGTGGTTTGATCCAGTGGGAGCCTCATGGAGTAGTGACATAGCTATAGGATAAGTCTCCAAGTGGGAGATTGTTGTTTAGTGTGGAGTCTGATCAGTCTCCAAGTGGAAGATTGTTAGTTTTTGGTGACTGATCAGGAAAGTACTATACATACTATATAAATTCTTTGGGGTTCAAATTTTTTTGGGTCATGGCTGATGTTGTGGCTGACATATGGCTGACATGTTGTAACCCTAAAGTGGGGTAAAATTACTTGTATAAAAGGGCTTAGGGTTATGTATTTTTATTAAGTTGTGATGTGAAATTGGTTCTTGGGACGGTATTGAGCTATAAGGGATTATAGATTATAATTAGGTTGTAATCACTAGATATTAATAAAATTGAACTTGCTATTTGGTGGATGTAGCCTAGGGATTTTGTGAACCACATTAAATCTTGGTGCCTTGTGTTCTTTTTTGTGTGATCCATTATTTTCTATTATTGGTTATATTTGCATGTAAGTGTTATTTTTTGTCCGTGGTTTAATCCTAACAAGCTTATATCTGCTCATTTTGCTCTTTCTCCCCCAAAAATATATCTTCCCCAATGATATATCTCCCCCTATTTTTCTTATGCTCCCCCTTTCTTATGCTACCCAAAAATATTTCTCCCCCTTTTTGACACTTATGTCAAATGGGATATACACTTATTGTGTGTTTTTCCAAAAAAGATTTATGGAAATCCAGTAGTATCTTTAGGGTTGCATCCTAGTTATAACATTCAACATCCAATGACTTGAGTTGGATGGCAAGCTTGGTAGCAAGGTGGAATAGACCATCTAAAGTAGAAAGATTGGGGTCTTTCTTCAGTAGACTTTTAGCATAGCCTAGCTCCTTGTGCAATATTTTCATATGTGGGGTGAGGATTGCTTGTATGCTAGTTAGTTTGGCTCTTATATTAGCCTCATTTGCTGTCAATACAACTAACTAACTATGTGGTTGAAGCAATGTCTTGAAATGCTTCTCACTCTGAGCTAAATTTTTGGTAGTCTTGCACTTGATGCAAAAATTTGGCTATCTAGACTCAAAATGTGACTTCTGGTCTCTTGGGTGAAGATTGTTGGAATTGTAGTTTTACTAGATCATGTGTATGATCTTTCTTGACAATCTTATATCCAACATCAATAGCCATACAAGGTACACTATTCAATCTAATTGATTGATAGAATTTGTGTGATATAACCCTTACAAAAAGGTTTAACAATGGATCAATGATTGTGTCTATTGTCATACCTCTTTTATTCTAGACAACTCTAGTATTCTTCTCAATCACTTCCTTTGAATCACCACTTAGTATCTTAGGTTGATCTAGGGTTAGATAGCCAATAACCCTATGAATTATTCTCTTGGTAATTTTAATAGGTCCACTCTCCACCTATAAGGAACCATCATGAGTTCGGCTAAGCACTATTCTTATCCATTATGTCTAAAACACATGTGGAAAATCTAGGGCTCGTGTTAATCCCTTCTCTCAACAATTTTGAATTCTTCTTTTAAAACACCATTTTCACATAACCTGTTGTATGCATCCATGATTTCCATGTTACCAATGCTACCAATCTTGAACTTATAGAATTTTCTCACATCTTGTACCATTATTACATTTGGTGGAATCATTGACAATGCGCTAGAAGGGTCTTACTTATATACAATGTTAAGAATAGATTTGAAAATGGGTTTCCTAACATCATTACTTACTAATTTAACATTTAAAACTTCCTTGCCTTCAACATTCTTTGAACTAGACACCATTGTGTGAAACTAGAGTTTAAAAAAATTACACCGTGTAGCTCAGCTTTTGATAAATAAACACCTTAGGAAATATGTCAAACTGGTGTGAGATCACTACTAGAATATTTTACAAATCAAGGATGAATTTTTGATTGCTCTTTCTCAAATTTGAAATGATGAAGAATGAGCTAAAAATTAATCTAATACCCTTTGAAAACCTTTCATTTAATGTTGAGTTCTCACATAATTGTAATCTTGGCATCAACCAATTTCAGGCTCACTCAGCATCCATTAACATTTCAATCACTCAGCAACCACTAAAAGCTTGACATCAACTTAGCCAAATTGCTAGCTCGACATCTTCTAGCATTCCACTCAGCACATATAAAAAACTTTTTGTGCTCAACAATAACATGAAAAAATTAAAGATTTATCTTGAATTGCTAACATCTTGCATCTTTATTCATGCTAATGCAATATTTTTAGTACTATCTCATTTTGGAACTAATTTATGATATAGCCTTTAAAAATCAGTCCCACATACCTCTTGATTTCCTAGTTTGATGAGGTGTGATCACTTGACCCATTGGGTGAAGTGATCCCTTCTCCATTTGATGTGCTGCAATCATCCTTTCTCTTCCATGACTTGTTCATCTCATCTCTGATGTGTTCAACATGTTCATTGCCTTTGCCTTTATCAAATTCACTACTTGGTGTCTTTGAATTTGTTAGGCAATACCTATTGATGTGACCAGTCTTCAAATAGTTGAAACACATGGTTTGACTCAACCACCTTTGGTAATTACCTATGAAGTGTGTCCTAATACAATTCTCAGGAACATGTCCATATTCTTGATAATAATGATAGTTATATCTTGCATTATAATTCTAGTTATAAGAGTTACCATTGTTCCTTACCTTTGTTTTCTTATTTGATGACCACATGGATTTGGATCTACATTCAAAATCTCTATGTCCATACTTCTGACAGTTGTAGCAATATCCTTCAAATATTTGTGTATGCATGGTCTTGGTTTTGCATTCATGTGCTTGATGACCTTGTTTGTTGTACTTATGATAGTGAACCATGTTCTTAGGTTTGAAATTCTAATTTGTAGTCTTTCTCCTACACACATTAGCAATATGTCCTTTCTTACCACAATTATGACAAGTAGGTTTGGAGTTGTTCCCTTTGTTGTTCCTTTCTTCTACACTTTTGGATGATTCTCCTTTTTCAATGCTTGTATATCCCAGTCTAGATGTATCATTATTGGATCTAGGGGATCTCAATAATTGCTCAAAGTATTTGGTGGCTTCATTTGGTTTGTTGAAACTTTAAAAGAATTCTTTTTCTCTCTTTAGGTCACTCTACAATTGTTCATTCTGCAACTTCAATGTAATTATCTCAATGTCCTTGACATTTAAGTTATAGTTGGCATTCATCATTTGACTTAGTGTATCCAATTGCATGTTGGAAATCTTGGTTAGCTCTGTTGATTTCTCTTCCAATCTATTGGAAAAAATTCTTTTGTCTTCTTCAATCGTGGCTTTGTCTTCCATAGCTTTCTTCTTTTGTTCAGTTACCTCATATAGTAGTATGGCTTTTGATTCTTGCTCTAACTTGAGTTTTCTGATTTCCTTAGCTTGGGCTCTATTCTTTTCCATTAGATCTACAACTATTGCATCAAATTCATTTGAGTCTCCATCTACAAGTAGCTTAGTAGTGTCTATCTCTTTGTATTGTGTGCCATTCTCTGCAATGGCAATTTCCTTCCTTCTCTTCAAGTATTGCTTTAGTTCTTCTCTTGCTTGATTAAGTTGATGTATTATGATATGTATTTCAATCTCCTATTTCTCAATAGTCTTTCCTAACTTTTAGATTTCCATTTCAAGATCTTTTCTCAAAAATTCAAAGCTTCTCTTTCAAAGAACAAAGCTCTAATACCAATTGTTGGAATTGGAATAGGAAAGGTAAACTTCTAAGGGGAGTGGGGGTGAATCAATAGTTTAAAATTTGATCCATATAACTTTCACCACACATCTATATCATGTATTCAATGAGTAAACTAAAATAACATGTAAATCATATACATCTAAATCATATGAAAATGTAAGAATTCACACACATAACACTAGATATGATTACCCAGAAACCTTCCAAGTGAGAAGGTAAAATTGGGGTGGAAATGGCACACAAAAATCTTCACTACTGTAGCAATAAAGTGTATCCAATGAAGGTTACAATATTTTAACCATGAAAAATTATCTACCCTATGAAAGGTTTGCCCTATTAAGGGCTTATAAAGATTGTTAGGCCTCACCTTGTTAGAGGATTTCAACACCCTATTAAAAGTGTGCCTTGTTAGAGGACTTTAACTTATAACTAAGCACCCTATTAAAGGATTTCATATAGCCTACTAGGACTACTTTGTTAAGAGATTTGACTAAAATCACCTGTTAGAATGTCTCAACATAGATCCTATGATTAGCACTTGCTCATATGATAATAGATCACCTCTAAATAATGTCTTATTGATGTTTCTTGATTAGATGTCTCAATGCTATATCCTTTTCTGTATCCTCTATTTTGCTCTAACTGATTCTACAGTTCACTCTTTCTTCATAACTTCTAAGTCACCGTGAATGCTTTGTTTGCTCATGCAAACTTCTCTCTTCACTCCTTCAATTCCTTACACTCTCAATTCATTCATAAAGAGTTTAGGGTTTCATCCTCCTTAAGAAGACTTTGGTGTCTTAGGGTTAGGTATGAATCTATGGCTGAGATTCATCTATTTTGCCACTTAATCCTTCCCATTTTTTGATTAGCTTCATGTAATTGCATAAGGAATCCAACTAGAGATTCGTCCTTATCTCCAAAATATCTTAATTTACCTTTAAGTCTGCTAAAAAATGGTTTACATAGTTGTTTGTGCCATTACAAAAAAATATGTCAAAATTGTGTCACTCGACACCTGAACTCTTAGATACTCGGCATGAATTGATCTCTTTGTTGTCAATATACACCTACATTGTTCGACATCCACTATTTACTTGGCTCTTAAATCACTTGGCATTGTCTATCTGCTTGGCACTTGAGTGACTCAGCACATGAGTGGCTCGACACTCACTATGACTTGGCATGGTCTAATATTTACATGTTGTGCTCAACATGTACTACTAGTTTAGCATGAACTAGGTAAATAACCTAAGTTTGTACAACATCGGCCACAACGTCAGCCATGACCCAAATTTTTTTGTACTTTCTTGGTCTATCACCACAAACTAACAAAGCTAAGGGAGAGCAATAAAAAAATGAAAGAGTATCAGTGTATTGAATTCAAAGTGCATCAATAGAGACACATTTACTTAGAAGGAGCATAGATTTTTGGTTATAGTACAAATATATCAACTCATGGGGAGTTATCAAATTTTGAGGTATACAAGTTATTGCAAAATTTTGAAATTGTGAAGTTTTGTATATAAGTTGAGTCATGGATATGTTATGCTCGAGAGATCAAGGATATTAATGTATATTCAAGTGTTTTTGACACTCATGTCAAAGGGGGAGATTGTTGATCTCAAATTGGTTTTGACAAGTGAGTGTCAACACACTTAACTTATTTACTTAGTTCATGTCAAACTAGTAGTACATGTCAAGCACAACATGTAAATATTAGACCATGTTGAGTTGCAATGAGTGTCAAGCCACTCATGTGTTGAGTCACTCAAGTGCTAAGTAGATAGACCATGTTGAGTGATTTAGGAGTTGAGTAAACAGTGGATACTAAGCAATGCAGGTGCTGAGTCGCAACAGAGAGATTAGTGCATGCCGAGTGTCAGAAACTTCAAATGGCAAGTGACATAGTTTTGATATACTTTTTTTTTAATGGCACAAACAACTATGTAAACTATTTTTGAGCCAACTTAAAGGTATATTAAGATATTTTGGAGATAACGAAAAATGTCTAGTTGGATTCCCTATGCAATTACATGCAGCCAATCAAAAAATGAGAAGGATTAAGTGGCAAAATGGATGATTCTCAGTTGTAGATTCATACCTGACCCTAAGCCACAAAAGTCTTCCTGAGGAGGATGAAACCATGAACTCTTTATGGATTGAGACATCTGATCAAGAAGGATCAAGAAGACATTTTTTAGAGGTGATCTGCTATTAGGCAAGCAAGTGCCAATCGTAGGATAGTTGATACATTCTAATAGGTGATTTCAGTCAAATCTGTTAACAATGTAGTCCTAATAGGCTGTATGAAATCCTTTAACAGGGTGCTTACTTAGTTGTAAGTTAAAGTCCTCTAACAAGGCACACTTTTAATAAGCTATTGAAATCCTCTAACAAGGTGAGACCTAATAGTCTCTGTAAGCCTTTAATAGGGCAGACCTTTCACAGAGTAGATCATGTTTCATAGTCAAAACATTGTAACCTTCATTCGATATTCTTTATTGTTGTAGTAGTGAAGATTTGTGGGTGTCATCCCCACCCCAATTTTACCTTCTCACTTAGAGGGTTTCTAGGTAATAATATCTAGTGTTCTGTGTATGAATTCTTACATATTCATATGATTTAGATGTATATGCTTTACATGTTATTTTAGTTTACTCATTGAATGCATGAGATAGATGTGTGGTGCAAGTTTTATGGGTCAAAGTTTAAACTATTGATTCACCCCCACCTCGCCCCCCCCCCCCCCCCCCCCCCCCACCCGCTCTTCTCAGAATTTTACCTTTCCTATTGTAATTCCAACATTTTTGTCAAGAGGATATTCAAATATCTTAAGAGAATTGAAGATTTTGGACTATGTTATAAATAAGATGGTGACTTTACACTTAAAGTCTAAACTGACACAAATTGGATTGGTAATATTAATGTTTGAAAAAGAACAAGTGGTAGAGATTTATTTTTAGGAGAAAGACAAATTACATGGTTAAGAAAGAAATGTAGTTCATTTCACAATCTACAGCTGAAGATGAGTATTTTGTTCTTGCAACCAATTGTTTAAATATTGTCTAGATTAAGAAATTGTTAGAAGGTATGCAAGAAGAGATAAATAATTTTGTACTATTTATTCTGATAATGCTAGTGCAATAAATATATCAAAGAATCTAGTGATGCATTCAATAACAAAGTATATATCAATCAAGTATTACTACTTGAGGGAGAAAGTACAAGAAAAACAAGTTAGGTTTGAATATGTGAAGTCTAAAGAGAAAATTGCATAAATATATACTAAGCCATTTCCTAAGGAAGCTTTTGAGTATCTAGAGGTTGTAATACCCCAAAATTGGCTCATTGCCATCTCAACCAATTCTGGTCTATTTCTGACAAATCCTAAAGACCTATTCTAATAGGCAATTCTCATTTTGCTATTCGCTACTTGACTTAATTGTCAGATGCAGAAAACCCTAATCTGTATTCATCATATTTCTTATTTAATTCCTATAGTATGTACTCATATTAGTCGCATTAAACCTACTTGATTTAATTATAATTTAATTATTAAGTATTTATACTTTAATTAAATTAAATTATATCCTAAGGCTAATGTACTATGGAATTAAATTTATTTAATTTAATAAATATGCCTATCTTGATTAATTAAATGTAATTGTTTAATTAAATGGGAAAGGTATTTCTAATTAATTAAACAAAATTATTTAATTAAATAGAGTACTTACTTCTAATTAATTAAACAAAGTTATTTAATTAAATGGGAAGCCATTCTTAATTAATTAAATGAAGTTATTTAATTAAATAAGAAAAGTTTCTCTAATTAATTAAAGGATTATTTAATTAAATAGAAAAATTAATTATGAGAGCATATCTCATTTTATTAAATTAAATATCTCAACAAAATCTCTCTTTAGTTCAAAAAGGGAAATTCCCAGTTCACTATAGATAAAAAAGGAATTAAATCAGTTAACTCCTTACTTTACTCAAATTAAATCAGTTAACTCCTTTTTCTACTCAAAAGATATCAGTTAACTCCCTTTAATTTGGGAATCTTCCTTTATGACTGAACTTCATCTTCAATCCTGACCGTTGATTAAAATCGATCTCAACTGTTGATGGATTCCAGGAAAGTCTATTTAAGAGACCCTCCTCTCTTCATTTCAAGGGAGGTTGAATGAGAATTTGCATCAAATTGCTGTTGGATTGTGCATTCATTTGAGCTCCCTACTTTCATATTCATTTTCTAGCTTAATTTCATTTAGCATAATATGCATATGATTAATCTAGTTTCCTTTACTTGTTCTTAGATTAGAATGCATTTCTCATTCTAGATTAATCTGCATAATCATATAGATTAATTTCATTTTTTAAATCCTTCGTTCTTACAGGGTCTGGTTTCTTAAACACCTCGAATCTGAGGATATATGACAAGCAATTCCCTTTAGATAGAAGGCAACATGTCGCTTTGCAGGCTGATTTTCGAATGAATAATCCAATGTTCATTTCGAGATGAATCCGCATACAATGACCGTGTTGAAGTGTGTGTGTTAGCAGAGGCCACATATTCACGCATACAGAGGTAAGCTGGGGTTCCTTCCCCTATCCAAAATTCATTAAGAAAAGATGCATATTGCATCAATTCATGGATGAATTGAAATATCTTTGTGGAGTTGATGCAAGTGTTCACTCTTTAGGAGTTTTTTCTTAAAGTTGTGAGAATGGTTGTGATGAAATTGATGTAAACACTATATGCAAGACACAAAAATATCTACATGGTTTTATAAGTTTTACATTGGAACTTATAGTTACCTTTGGAATTTTTTTCAAAGGGGGAGAGAATCAGTAAGAGAGATTAAGTCATAGGGGGAGAATATGAATAGAAGAGGAGAGGAAGACTAAGTGTGGAGAGAATATGCAAAGGTAGTAAGTTAAAGATAAATTTTTTGATGAAGTCAGAGTAAATGATGATGTTGTTGAACATAAGAAGATCATATCTTAAGGGGGAGAAATATTAACAATTGTTATTGTTGAATATACAGATTGAGTACACCTGATGATGAAATCTATTGCAAAGAACCTAAATGAAGTTAGAGAGTTGAATAGTTGTATTGTTTTCAATGCATACATTTGATTAGCTTATATAATATTTTTTAATATAAAATCATATGTTATGTGTTTCCTTCAATGCTAAAGGGGGAGATTGTTAGCCCCAACTAATAATCTAGCTAAGAATTTTATGACTATATGTAAAAGAATCATATCAGTTGTTATATTGTCATTGATGTTAAGTCTTAGTTGATTAGACATTATGTTAATTCAATAGAGTGCCTTATCATTTGATTAATAAAGAGGATCTAAAGAAAGTAGGTTGATAATTCAGTTAAATACCATATTTAATGGTCACCGAGTAGTTTGCAAAGCAAGTTAAAGATCAACGTTAATAGAGAAAGTTTAGTGTTAACTGAGTGATGTATTATCTAAGATAAATATTATGTTCACTAAGTAAAAATTGGAATAAAAAGTTTATAAAAATGGAATCTAAGGCTGACTTAAGATAAAAATAAAGAATGTTTAAAAAATTCAAAGGCTAAAGTCAAAGTTTGTTACAAGAGTATGGGTGAAAAAATACAATGGAGGTTTGATGATGGAGATTGAAGAAGGATAAGGATGAGCACAAAGTTCTATGAAAGTTGTATTTTTTGAGTGTCTAGATTCATTATATTTGGTATGAATCTGAGATTGATGATTGTGGTTAAGTGAAAAAATCTAAAATAATTTGGAAGTAGACATACTACTATCCAAGGAAAATCAAGCAAAGTTAAGTGCAAAGTGAAAGAGTAAAGGAGTGAATCAACCATAAGAAAGAGATAAAAAAGAGATTAAACATCTAACAAAGATCTAAACAAGCAAGGTAGTGCTAAACCTAATAAATCATTTGAACTATCACTTTCTAAAACTTGTAGCAAAAAAATATCTTAACTGAGTTGATCCAGGTGGATCTAGGGAAGTCAAAAATTCACAGTCTCAAAATCTCTCAAATTCAACATGAGTATAAAGAGCTCTGAAAATTGAACCTAGTGCAAATTGAATGAGTAAAAAAGGAGCTCATCTGCAAAAGTTATGCTTGGTCAAAGTTTAGGTCAAACTAACAAACTAGGGGTTCACTTCATAAAAAGAGGTGAGATTGAAGCATCTCAAAATGGATCAAAAATGGGTTTCAAATTAAAGAGCTCATCAAGAGCTTTCCAATAGTGTCTGTTTCGTCAAAAATGGATATCGTATGTGGAAGTTAGGCTCATCTAAACATATCAATGATGACATTAGCATGCATAATCATCCCTAT
Organism: Cupressus sempervirens; assembly: GCA_028749045.1. Lineage (NCBI taxonomy): Eukaryota > Viridiplantae > Streptophyta > Pinopsida > Cupressales > Cupressaceae > Cupressus > Cupressus sempervirens. The sequence goes on from CM053783.1 coordinate 495,715,911, forward strand.
CAACATGATGATGTGGCACATTTGGAATTGAGTGGAGAAAGGGATAGGCTAATCTCTAGATAAAATGCACTAAAGACAAAACAAAGTCAAATTACTTTTTTTCTAGATTCACGAAAATGTGGTGATTTTTTTCCAATTTTTTTGTTTTTTTTTACTACAAACTATGTAGATCATGAAGTTCAAATGTTGAAATTTTCAAAAAAAAAAGATGTTTTCAATTTTTTTAAATTGGTCCATTGTACAATTTGTAAAGAGGATAGTCACGTCTAGAAAAATGTGTCTTTGTCAAGTTTGAACCACTAACCTCTAGCTTTCCATTCACCCCCTATTCCGTTGAATCATTCATGAATTTGTATGTTTATTGGGAAACATTGCTTTTTCAAATGTACATGGTTGATAAGACAAAGATTGGTGGGGTGTGGAGCCTGGGCCATCCCCACCATATATGGGGTAGTTAAAATAAATATAACGTACCCTAAACATAGCAAACTTTTAAATCCAAAATTATAAGTTTGCTAAAGAAAATCAACTTCAATAATTATCATTTTTATAAACCAATGTATATTAAGGGGTTAGTTTGTTTTGTTTGGATTTTATTATTTGAGGAGTGTTATTGGTTTTATTTGAATGACTTGAAATTATAAAAGTTAAAAACATTTATTTTAAATTTTTTTGTTTTAAACCAAATAAGGAAATAAATTAGTATAAAAGGGGTGCTATTTTCCTTGGAAGGCAGTTAGTCTTGGAGAATATTTGTAAATTGTTGGAGATAAATTTTTGTAATTCTTGAGAGGGGAATTTTTTCGAGGAAAGATAACTTGCATGGTGTTATGATACAAACAAAATTGTAAAGAGAGAGACTATGAACGAGTTCAAAGCTTGGGTGTTCTATTAAGGTGTTTTACTTGGTAACATTAATAAAGTAGTTCCCAAAATTGAGAAGTGGATCTGAAGACATAGTCCTGACAGGGAAAACTTCATATCAAATTGTTTGTGTCTTTCTACTCTTTCTTATTCTCTCAACTCCTTAAGTTTTTATTATTATTAAACACATATTTGATTAATTATGTTTAAAGCATAAATTTTCTTGTAATTTAAATGGTTAAAATACATACCATGTAATTATTGCCTAGATCAAGGATTAAATCTATATTATGGATAAGTTATAAAACTTGTAAATCCTAGTTTACAGATCATGAGCGGACCTAATAAGTCTATGAAATATTATATGGTAACATCAATTAGTGATGTTTATAAGTCCTTTAGAGTAGGCCACTCTAGGTAGGATCAAGGAGTGAAAAGGTCTAGATGATCTTTTGGTGTAAATCCTCTAACCAGGTTGCATTAACAATGTGTATGTAAACCTTTAACAAGGTTGGCTTCTACCGGAGCTCACTTTAGAAGAGTGAAATTATTTGGGTTGCCAATCCTAGGTGGGGTTTCCCTTTACATGGATTCCATGTTAAAAATATTGGTGCCAAACGTATAAATGTTGTTAGGTTGCAAGTTATTTTTTCATGGTATTTTCCATTATTGTAACTCAGTAACAACTAGGTAATTGTAAAGTTATATTTATGATATTCAGTAATAACAAGAATAGTGAGTTGGCAATTTGGTGTAAATTGATAATTAGAGTTAATTGTGAAGTTAAATGAGATCACCGAGTTATTAGTTTTGAAGTGTATGAAGTTTAATTGGTACTAAAGTGTTTAAAGGGGTTGTAGGATAGCTGAACATAACTGATTCAACCCCCCAATTATCTAACAATTTACCCTATTCTTTGTATTCATTTTCTTCTTTGCTAGGTTAAGAATATTATCAAGATCATTGATATGAATAATCACAAATATATTTAGAATTACTCCTTCCCTGATCTTCTTATCTTCATCTAATGCTATTCATATTTTGTCCTCAAGAATATTGTACATTTCATTAAGAATATAGTTCTTTACTTCAACAAGTGTTTACTAAACTTATTTTAAATATGTAATAATGGATTCTACTATCTCTCCCTTCTCTTTCTCATCAAACATATCATAATGACTAACCAATTTCTTCAAAACACCAAACATTGTGATATCATAAATGACTTTTCTAGTAAAACTATAATTCTTACCAACTCTAGTAGGTTTTTTCCTTACTACATTTGTATTTGTTGCTCCTTTGCTACAAATCTTCTTCTTTGACTAATTGAAATTTGTAGATGATACTTTATCTTCATCCTTTTTCTTGTTTGGTGGACCAAAGCTATTGATCTTTGGTAGCTTCCTTGATGGATCAAAATTATCTCTTTTCTCCTTGGGGGTCTTCATTTTTTATTCAACTTTTATATTCCTTAAAGGTGTAGATGCCTTCTTTTCTTCTGGTGGACTCCTAGTGGATGTCACCTGGATACATAGTCTTTGTGATAGGTGGAGAAACTTTCTTTTCTAGTTCTTTAGATGCTTCCCTAATCCACTCTATTCATTATTTAGATATTCCTTCTTTCTCTACAATCTTATCAATCCTCTTCTTGACCTTCCTTTTCTTTCTTTGTTCATTTAGTTCTTCTTTGACTTTTTGGTACTTCTCAGAGTATGTATTGAATCTCTTTGTTTTCTCATACCTGGTCAACTCAACATATTGTCAAAATAAGAAGTGATAATGTTGGGATCCACTTCATATCCCATGAGCATTATCCACAGTGTCCTAGGTTCAACTACCTCCATACAATATGTATCAATTTCAGCTATTTAAAAACCAAAATTTGCATTTTTTTTAGCAATGTGATTCAATGTCCACTCCTTTTTCTATAATTATTTCTGAAACATCTTAAAGTGTCCATGAATCTCAGAAGTTACCTAGTCATGATCCTGCAATATTAGATTTGAAATGCAACACATGTATCTTTCTCCCATGTGATCTTATCTAGACTAGGAAAGTAGTTCATGAGATCAAATAAAATGTGAACAAGAAGTGAATTGTACTTGACTATATATATGATTTATTTTTCTTTATCTTTGCAATATTCTCCATAAGTTGATCTCTAAATATTTGACATACATCTATTTCTACATCCCCCTTCAACATTCGATAGGTAATGTGTATGTTTGTTGTTGAGATTGGATTTATGTTCAAGTTGTTGTATACCTTACAATCGAGTATCGTATATGCCAATTTCACATCAAGTTGCATAATATCTTTACAATCATCACTCTCTTGTCCTATCTTGATTTAGTCAACTATTTAATCACACTCTTCTTTGATGATTTCAATAGTAGGGTTTCTCCAATTCCATTGAATCTAATAACTTTTTCCATAAGCTCCTTTGTCATCTTGATAGGTTTATTACCCAACCAAAATAATTGGTTGTGAATTTGACTTAACAAAATTTGAACCCATTATGGTTCATCAAACACATATAAATCCTAACACTATGCAAATTTTGCTTCCTCCAATTTCTTATACTCATCTTTCAAAATTCCATCAAAAGACATCAAATAATATTTAATTTTGAATCTCTTAATCTCATAGCTTTCCAATTTTGTAGTGAATATATGCACACATGTCTTTGACATAAAGAACATTGTACGACACATTAAAAAATGCATCAAGGGGATCATTTTCCATAACTAATAAGGATTTTTCTTGAATTCATATCTTTGCTTGTCCATGAATATTTTGAATATCTGTAATCTCTAACAAAAATATTTCTGAAGAGACAAATGCTTTTAAAGTTCCAAGGTTTCTCAGCAATATGTTTGGTAGCACTAATCAATCACCAAATCGCCTATGAAAAAGCTAAGCTTAGGTTCTCAAAGTCATAGTGTGAATAACGAGTCATGAAACCTTCATTTTCTCCTTTTGATATGTCTAATTTTGATCATTAATTGTCTTTTATATCCTATCTTTCAACAAAGCTATTGCAAATCAGTAAATTGATAAATCTTTAGTTATCACCAAAACTTCAATATTTTTGTTTGTGATCCAAGATGTAGCAATATACAATCTATCTCCAACTGTATCTTCCATTTCATCATCCCATGATGCCATTTTTTTGGGTCTCATGATATTCTACTAATATTTCCCCATTAGATCTAAGACCTTATTAGTTATTTGATGAAGATTTCACATTGGGGGTTGGTATGACTTTCCTAGTAGAGTCAATATATTCTTTCCTAACCCGTGTGCTCTTCATTTCATCTCTAACTTTCTCAACATCAATTTATTTCCCTTTGTTTTCAAAATTTTGTTTTCCTTCTAGCAAATCAATATTCTTCAATCCCTACATAAGAATATTAATTGTTTTAATATTTGGTAATAAAACCTAAATAATATTTCTAATCCATCAAACTTAAATATTCATTTCACTCAGAAAATACTTCTTACAAATTTAATCATTGGTAACAGTAGTATGTAGCACTTAATTTATGGTTAAACTTTAAACTCAAAATTAAAACCTCAATTTTAAAGTCAAACTATAAACCCTAATTTTTTATCCTTTAAGAAAACCTTAAAAACCTAAAAATTTGTTAGAAAAATGACGGTCCACCTTAACAAAAAGATAGCTTTTGTAGAAGGATGAAACACTTGAAGGGGAATAGTGTTCTCCATTAGTGGATATACATTTGTATTTACACAATTAGACATACTTTGATAATAAATAATGAGATCTATGTAAAATTTAGTAGATATGTATCTTTTGTATACTTACATATGTGTGATAAATATGAGTGAAACATGTGTATGAAAATACACTCTTTATTTGTCTCCCACTAAGAAAGTATGTAGACATATAATGTGCATTATAAATGTGTAATATGTTTCCTTCCAAGTAAAAAGACCAATTGAAAACTCTAGAAGGAATGTGATCACAATATAGATAAAAAAGTATGTGATACATCTATAAAAAAGAAACTAATGAATTAGGTTGAATGTACCAATGTTAGTGGAGTTTAAGGAAGTGCTTTGAGGAATATCCTTGACTATCCCTTTTCATCATATCTAGTGCTTAAATTCAAACAGTTTTTTTTACTTCTAGTTAGGCCAATCCATGTAGATCTAAATAGATCATGCCTTTATAGATGTAGCATCATAAATTGTATTTACATATAATTTCTTGCTCATCTAGGCTTAATTTTAGTTTTCACAAACTCCTATGCTTGATCATGCTCATTTTGGTAAAGTTGTAACTCCATCTTTGCATTTTGGACCTTTGATCCCAATTTTAGTCATTTTTGAGATGACTATGTTGCCCAAGGTAATTGAATCCTAGGACTAGGTCACCCAAGGTTTGAGTGCTGACTCAAGGCCCTTTTTCTAACTATGTAATGAATAGCTTGCAGAAGAGGAAAAAATAATCCGATGTTGTCTTGCTCTTAAATTCAACCCTTCAAATGATAGGGACATCCAAGGTGTTGAAGTAGGGCTAGATTTTTTAGATCTATATAATTCATGATGACATCCATGATCAATAATTCATATAGTCAACTCTAAAAAGTCAACATCAACATCTTCATGAACATTTCAACACAAAGAAGGCCTAAGAAGACATAAATATTATTTTCTAGATCTAGCCTATGCTACATGGAAACATGTTTTTATTTCCAATTTAATTTATCCCATTTAAAAAGTTAATTCCTAAATTGGGGTTTGACCTAGGTAAACCATCATCAACCCAACCAAATTCACTTTTTTTTGTATGCATCTAGGATGTGGTGACATGCACATGGTTTTAGGATTAGATCGAGTGTTAATAGTCCTAAAGAACCTCATTTCAAAGATTGAAAAAGACAAGAATATGTTGATTTGATTGACTGAATCCAAGGATCATGCCAATTTGATCAACTAAGTCCTCTTGATTCTTATCTAGATTTTGACCAAAGGTTCCTCTCTTTCCATATCTCCCAAATCTACTACTAAATTCTACATATGTGCTTCCCATTTTGTCGTACGCACTGATACTTTGCCTTAGTACTTACATTTTCCTTTCATAATTACATAAGAATATTTGTCTCGTATTAAAGGATTGTTGAATTCATTTTTTGCCTAAATGATTTTGCAACAACCTTTATAACTAGAGGCAATTTATAAATAAATGTCATAACTATCCACTCAAAAACAAAAAATAAAAATTATCAACTTGTCCCTAAAAACCATGCATTAAACATCATACGAACCCCTTCCAAAAAGAGCCACTATGCTTGATTATCAAAGGGATGAAAAAACACTAGAATATCATACTTAATTGAGTACATTAGACAAAGCATAAACAAGGTTGCAAAAATTGACAAAAACCCATTGCTCACACTAACACCTAGAGGGGTGGTTGTATATAGCATACAATCCACAACAATCAACATGTCTCTAGATACCAATAAAAGAGATGCATCCCATACAAAGGAAATCATTAACAACTCTCCAAGAATACTTCAAACATGTCAAATACATTCTAATAGATAAAATGAGCTTCTTAGGACTAGAAATACTATTGAAAATAGACAATCATTTACATGAGGCATTTTCCATTAACCAACACCAACCTTTTGGTGGAATTACAATCATTCTTGTTGGTGACTTGGGCCAATTTCTACCTTTAATGGATAGGCCAATATATGTCTCATACTCTAAATCACTCATGCTTTGGCATACATTTACTACTGTAATTACTTTGGACACAATTTTTTTCCAAAATGGACAAAGTACATCCCAACAATTTTTTTGGAAAATATTACATAATATAAGAAATGCTCAATTGCTCAAAGATGATAGGGACACACTCATGACTTAGACAAACATAATGTTAAACTCTGAACAAAATAAAGAGTTAGACATAGCTATGCATCTATTTGCTGCCAATGACTTCACAAAACTACACAATAGAAGAATGTTCAAACAATTGAACCTTCCAATAGCTTGTAGTTTAGCTAGAGTTGTTGCATAAAAGTCCAACAAATATACTAAATATGATCAACTTCAACAAGAGGTACTTTTATGTATAGGCCAACAAATCACATTAACAACAAACTTATGGATACAAAAAGGACTTGCAAATAGATCATGAGGACAAATTACATTGATTGTCTGCAATGCTAATTCATCCCCTCCACATCTACTAAAATATATATGGCAATTACATTGGATCGCCATGGGATACAGACTATCCAAACAATGTTTGCATCAACCCAATTACTTGAGGCATCCATGCACAACTACCATTGTGGCTATGGCTTGGACTATTAGAATACACAAATCTTAGGGACTCACACTAAAACAATCCCTAGTAGACATTAGAAGAAAATAAAGGCAAGGATTGACATTTACAACAATATGGAGAGTCAAATCTATTGATGCCCTTTGAATACACCCACCATTCTCTTTAAAGGTACTACAAAATGGAAAATAACACTTACACAACTGTTAGGAAGAAAGAGGTAGCATACCTACAACTACTGTCATCGATTCAACCAAAATCACTACCCTCACAATGCAAAAATACAAAGACAAATGTAACTACACAAAATTTGCACCATTATTTCAAACCATTACTATATTGCTCCAATGTTTCTAGAAATTCTATAACTAAATTTTACTTTCACTTTTACTAACTAATTCTCAAGAAAACTATACAAGTACATTATATATCCTAATTCATTTTTTTTGTGGGTTTAGCTTCCTTTAGATTATTAGTAGCATAAATATATTCCTCCATGGCTAACTCTTCAAAAGTTGGAAACTTTACAAATTCATGACGATTTACTTAGAAAAGTCTAGAAAGTCACCAACCAATATTCAATTCATACATATGGATAGTTGATTTGTCAATCATTTTAGAATGGAATACATAGCATTTTAAAAATTTAAAAATTATTTTTTACAATTTGCAAGTTTGAAACGATTTTTTATTTAACTTCAGCCACCTTCTAACTCGAAAGGAAGCAAATTTCTCAAACATTTTTGTACTTTATAGAGTTATCATGAATACCAAATTTTGACAAGGTGCTCAATGATTTTCTTCATTGCAATTTCTAAAAATGAAACTTGCTAGCTTATAATAGAACAAGATTGAAAATTTTACAATTATATACATTGAATAATTAAAAAACATGTCATGATTGTTCATATATGTCACACCATCAATCATTTCATCATATTCACTAACAATAATGCTTCACTACCCTTGTTCTTATGTGTTATCTTTCCCTTGTGAGATTTATAAAAAATTAGAACTTAAGAATTTTAATTGATTTCAAAACTTTCTCCTAATTAAAAGAAAAAAAAGCAGTTTCTACTATCCTTATGATTAGACTGTATTTGGTATACAACAAAAATCTTTCTATTTCTATACAACTTACTCTATCATAGATTTATTATCCATGTTTGTAATTATTGTTTCCTAACAAATAAAGTATTTAATAATCAAATATTACATCTTTGGATGCTTCAATATTCAAACATTATCAACTTGTATGTGTTTCAAGATGCCAGTCTTGCGTGTGATGGATAAACTGTGTATTTTCCTCTCTATTTACAACATTCTCACATGAAACTTGTAATTTGTAGCAATCAAATTTGACATTTTATTTCTCTATTTGAAGGTACCAGTTTACATCACTTTTCTAAATGATCTGCTTTGCATTCTAACACAATGATTCCTTTCTAAAAGAAAAAGAAAAAACAAACTATTGAGTTATTGTTTGCTTGTGTTTTGTGTAAATACTTTAGAGTATTTGGAACTAAATTTACTTGTTAAACATTTTATTTCTTTTTGCAAATGGATTCTTTGGCACCATTAACACTACATATATTTCTTTGTTATTCAATTAACACCACCAATGAAATGACTCTCATGTTACCTCCCCAACTTACAATAAATTATTATCATGTTTTATCTATTCTATTTCAGGCTTTTTACAATGAACATTAAATGAGTTAATGCATATATTTCATCTTTTCTGCTGTTATAAAATTATGAACATAGATTCCTTCGATGTTTAAAGCATCATTACCAAAATATAAATGTTTCTAGACTTTCAACACAAAACTAAACATTATAAATTTAATGTGTCCTTAAAATTCCCAAGCCATTTGTCATCTATGTCAATGGTGTCTCCTACTTTCCTTAATATGGAAAACATCTTCTATTGTTTTCCACATATTTATGTTTATTATTTTACTCTAAATTTCTTAAATGTACAAAATGAATCACATATATCCCCTCATTGTTACATGTACAAAAGTGTGCAACTACACGGTTATAATGATATTTAATTAATTAATAATTAAATTAGCTAGAAGTTGCCCTCCAAACTCAATCCTAAGTTATACTTCATTACTCTTGTCAATTACTTTATAGAAACAAATTGGAAGCCTTCTTTCTTTGCCCCTCATCTTTTTATTATATCCTTATTTGCATTTTATCTTCCAACACAAGAAGGCACTAAACTCGGTTATATTTAATTTATGATAACAAACTTCATATCTATCATTAATATTAATCTAGCATAACAGGCTTCATATCTATCACTAATATAATTGATTCTATAGACTTATATGTGGGAGCTTTGCTCTCGGATTTTACCAAAAAATTGTCAATCCTTTTTTGTTGATAAAATATTTCTTGCAATGGAAAATAAGAACATATCATTTTGCAAAGTTACTATATTTTCTCATTTTTATCTCTAATTTTTGTGGGTAGTACAAGTCTTTTTAGTATCTTCTATCAACATTTTAAAATGTATGAACTGGAGAGCTTTAGTTCTTTTATCTTGTTCTATATCAAATTTTTTTTGTTCAAGACTATTTTATGATTTCTTTTTTGTAAAGATTTGTTTCTATTGATCAAAAGCTTAGAGAAACTTCAAGGTGTGTTAGAATACAAAATATAATTTACAAATTTCATTCCATTGTGATTTATGCAAAATTTTAATTGATTTCATTTTATGTTTAAAATATCCATTATCAATAATATCTAGCATATTCCATTTAAAATATTGATAGATATATTCTTACTGCATCTATATAAAAATATCATTTTTATTTAAAAAATTTTAAATCTCATTTTCTATATTAAATATTTACAATTATATTATCATTTTCTCCACTCTCTATTTAACAGTATCTCCATTTTATGATTAAAATCTTCACAAATATATTCTCACTACATTTATATAAAAATATCATTTTTATTTAAAAAAAAATTAGGATATGAATAATAATTCAGTAGTCTCAATCCAAAAGTATAGCGGACTCTCGTTTTGCATGGCTACTCTACACTTGTAACATAAAAGGAGTGCCTCTAAAAAAAGAAGCTTCAGGCTTTCTTTTAACTTTCATTCAAGCATGCATCTCGTATGACATTTTATAAAGAGATTTACATGTGGCATCAGAAACAGAAAGAAGAAAATGCCCCAACCAAGATCATTTCCAGCATCAAAGGAGGGCTAATCTGTCGGCTTTCCTAACCTAAACCCTCTGTAGCAGGATCCACTTCTTCAACCAAACAAGAGAGCCGGCAAACTTTACTTCCAAGGTCCTAAATATAAATATGAGTTTGTAATGCTTTTTTCCTGTAATAAGATTTAATAATAAATAATAATGACATAATTTAAATATAAAAATTATAAAAATTAGAATATAATTACAAATTAATTAAACTTTAAGGGTAAGGGTTGTAACTCCTTTAACATTAGATATAAAATGAGAGTTCATGTGGAGGGGTAAGAAAATATAAGAAGGCAAAATAATTAAAGAAAGATTAATAGAAGGAATGTGAAGAAAATAGGAAGGTGACTCTTAAAGAAAGGGTAGAAGTGTGATCATTGTACAAAGTTGTGATCATTGCAAAAGGGCAGATATGATGAAGAGTCCCCTAGATTGAAAGATATGAAGGGGAGGAAGTTACATTTGAGGACATCCAAGGAAAGATCAATTTGAAGAATAAAATATTTTCTCAAATATGAAAAGTGGTGTCTCGGGTTCTTATGAAAGGACTACACTGTCAATAAAGGTTGATTCAGAGGCAATAAAGTATAGAGGAGGATTCATTCAAAGCATTGAAAGGGATACATTGTGCTGTGAATCAAAGGATAAATAATCGGTACTCAATTACAAATTGCTGCTCATTAAAGGGCAGAACAGAGCATATGGCATGAACAGACTCATTCATTGCAACAACAAATATAATCATCATGGGGATGACTGAAAAATATATCTCAAGCATTCATCAAGGAAGACTCCAATACAACAATCAGCAACAAGAAGCAGACCGAGAGATTGTCAATATCATGCGAATTGCAAACACAGGAATTAAACATGATGATAATATCCAGATCTGGCAAAGGAAAGCAGCACATCCCTTGGCATTTCAGAACTGTTATTACCCGCGTCTAGTAATCTAACAATTACTCTTGTAGCATTAATATTGCCTATGCATTATCAGTCAATCCTTAAACATAAAAGGCATGTGCCAGAAGTCTGTCTGTAAACCCCCATCGTGTATAAAAGGAAGGAGGTGTAAGGAAAGGGGGAATCATGAAGATTGCCATCTAAAAAGGACACTCGGAGTTGATGTCCATGTTGCCTGCCACTGGAGCCAAGAGAGCAAAAGTTCTGCTCTTGAGCTTAAATAGGGCAATTAAGAAGCCTCGGCTACAATCTGCTCTCCAACTCTATAATGATCAACTATTAATCTTGAGAGATGAAGCATGGATGTGGGAAGCAGATACAAGCCCCTAGTAGGTAGATACCTTGAAGAGGGCCAAAGTTCTGCTCTTGGCCTTACTGTGGGATGGCCTTGAGCGGACCTACCCTGCTACCTCACCCACATCCTATCCTAATGTGTTTGAAATGACGCTATAGATATTATATGAATATCATGGGTTATGGACTAACCCTCATAATGGATATTTATGTTATACACGTGTGTAACTCTACTTCAATCAAGGCAGCCACAAGATAGTACTTCAACTAAAATATATTTAATATGTACCACCAACTATTCATACAAATGTACATCCAGCTTCAATCATGAGCTTCGGCAAGATGAACTGCTGAACCATAGTTACTGCATACAGACTATTTACAGACACTGAACAGCCCATGTTGAGTGTCATTGCATGGAATGACATGTATATCTAGAAAGGCATGAGCAATCTGACTCATTCCAGGAGACCAGATTTCTCGTTAGACTATATTACACTTTTGCATATAGCTCGGAGACTTTTGAGAAGAAGTATTGACAACCATTTATACAAGCCATTCATCAAGAATGCCTATGACGTCCATGCAAAAGAGTGTCGAGCATATGCTGATCCAAAGGATGGCATCTCATAAACATAAAAGGGGTTTGCTTCTACTCCATAGTCCATCAATGGCTTGTCATCGAGTTGATCATCATGTTCTTGTACGAAAACGGGAATTCCAATTTGACCCTTCCTAATGTAGCCCCACAGAAATTCCAAACGATTCACACACTTCAGTTTTCCATATAAGCTGCAAAATGTGTTGAAAATAGCATTAGAAATTTATAACATCAAGAACCATCAGTTCAGTAAAAGGAAAACCTGAAAATGTAACCTCGTGCTAGTAAACCTAACACTTACCCTCCACTTAAGAAAAACCAACCAAAGGTTGCAAAAAGCAACCATGACTGAAAGTCTGAGTGTAGGAAATAAACTACTTCAAGCCTTTCTTTAAATGCGGACGGAAGCTCCTGATAGATCAATCTCAGCGGGGAGAAACCATGATCCTTTGGAACTGATGTGTGAATGTAAACAACACAAAAAGGCCCTTCAGGTATTTCATTTGAAATCTTATGGTTTACATATTTCTGCAGTCTTTGCCCACTGAGAATATTTTCTGCAAGCATGAACATGAAATTGCATCGTCAGTAAAATTCATACACAATTTGAACCGAGGTACAGTTGTGTCAAAAAAGGTATATATGCTAACAATTAACAATAGCCTAACAGAAATAACGATAGCCTAGTAGAAATAAACACTAAACAGCATAACATTATCGGTATATAACTTATAATCAGAAACCCTTTCTAAGCTGAATCAAGGAGATCTGTCAAGTTAAGAGATAGGAACACGCACTAAGAACACATGAAACTGAAAAACTGAACTAGGAAACAGCCGTACGCCTGAAAGCTATGAAAAAATAAAGGTCAAAGCAGTTAATATGCATGATGGTACTGTGCCAAAGAGGGTATGGTAAAAGCTATGTCAAACAACCACTCAAGACAAACCTCTTCCATTCAAGGCCAGAAAAAGTTGATGATTTATCATTTGCTCTAATATGGCTGTGTGTATTATCTGTTCGGAGTATATAATGGAATTTCAGAGTAAACCATGAATGCTACAAGATAATCAGCAGAGGGGGGAAAGGGACAAAACCCTCTGTGGGTTAAAGTAGCGAAGTCCCTTGGTGGTCATGCAGTATATAACAAAATTCATGTCAACCAGAGACACTTGTGCCATTCAAGGTAAAAATAAATGATATTTAAGCTGCTATATGACAGTAGAAACCTCAAGTCATTTCCTCGTAAACTGAACTGTAGACCATGATAGAATTACAAATTTTTCATTTGGCAAATTCATATAAAAAAGTGACAAATTAAAACAGACCGTGTCACATCCAAAACGATAACTTAGGAATCAATACAGATATCCAAGCATGACCAAACTATCAAGGAATCGAACTGCAAACCATAGCCTTGTGATAAAAAGAGCGGTGTAAATCCGAACAATTGTTAAAGAGGTGGCCCTAGAAATCATTCCCCCCCCAAAAAACCCTAACCTTTAACCCCAGATGTAACAGAGGCATATTAAAAGTCCCAAAGAGATAAAAAAGCCAATTTTTTAATTCTTACCAGGGATATACTTCCCCACTATTCTCAAAATCCTTCTACCAGCCTTGTCCCTTCCCTTCACCTGCAACACCTCAGCATCTTCTAAGTCAGAGAAATCGTAATCTTGTGGAGGTGGAGGAGACATGGGTGATTCACATCGATCCCACTCTCCCTCATCACGTGCATGGCTTGTAAAGGAACTGGAATTCGTAGAAGACATTGAATCATTCATCTTCTCCATCAAACTCTTTTCGCAATCTTCAAACGAAACATCGACTGTCATTTCGAAAAACACAGAAACAGAGGATGCAGGTTTAAGAGCACCAAGATGTTGCTGTTTCCGTGGATAAGGAAGCCCAATTTAAATAATTTGGCAACCTCACAGAAAAGCGAGGTTATCCATTATCCATTACGCATTGATTGAGGTGGGAGCATATTCAGAGAATCTACCATCCCCTGCAGCGGAGGAATAGGAGTGATTGAGACACATGTTGGCTAAGTAGATGAAAACTGGTAGAAATTCCAAATGCCATCATGTTACCTTCACTATTCCGCGGACGACAAGGGAGGAAAAAGAAGAGATCGATGAGAAATATCGATCCATGGACTATTTCCGCCTGTTCGGAGCGCCCAATGGGGCCACGACACTAATTCCCATTTTAATATTAATATAAACTCCTAATACAGGTAGATATCAACATATCAACAAGAGGTACAGCTTTATGTGAAGTTGGATTTTTATATTAATTTGTTGTGTTGAAAGGATATTTAATATTGGCAAGGGGTAGAGTGTAAGTGTGTGTTTCTAAATATAAATAGTTCAATATATTAAAATAATAATTATAAAATAAAAAAAAATTATACTAGATAAATGTAAGACTAATAAAAACATTATTTTTAGGTTTGACACTTTTTAAAAATAAAGTTGATTAAAAAAAAATTATAGTTTTTTTTATTATAATTTTTTTTTAAAGTTTAAATTTGTCTTTTCATATAATAGTTTACATTTTAGACATGTATTTATTATTTTGATTTTGATTTAATATCTTATGTAAATGCTTAAAGATCATCCAAATTGTCATCATAAAAAATATCAATAATATTAAAATTTATATTAGATAAGTGTAACAATAATAAAAATATTTATCTATTCTTTTCATATTATTTTAAATAATATGAAAAGAATAACTAGCAGTTGAGCTAGGAGGTGCAAGGGAAAAGTACACATTAACTAAAATGAGATGTTTTTTTTTTTTCCAATTATGATGTTAAGCAAAATTTTGGAAAAATATCATTTGCGTTTGTGATATTTGTTTTTATGTCTAAATAGTAAGCATTTATTTAATATCAATACATTTGTCATCGTGATATATGTTAGTTCTTTAATATATTTTTATATACATGCTTGACCATTAATAAACTTGATGACTTACTCATTTCTTTTAGTGTACGTTTTAATCATAAAAATGTTTCATTGATATTTAAGGGTGTGGTCCCATGAGAGGGGCTATAGGATCTATTTTTGTGGAGTGGGTGGTCCTATGAAGGCAATAGAAAGTTTGCTATGGGATTAATTGGAATCTTCTCCTCAAATGTAGCAGCCCCTACTTTTTAGGGTGCAGATATAAGCTGATGGCAAAGATGGGGGTTAGAAATTGCCCTACCAGCTTAGGATTTTCTTGTGCCACTTATCAATCATGTACCAATTTTCATTTTTTATCAAAAAAAATGATGAGACCACCCCCTTCCATAAATTATGGGGCTTAAACTTTTTAAGGATAACTTCAATACAAAATTCATAGGACCTCCCACTTTAAATTAATGCTAAAAAATCTCTAGTGTACCTGTTGAATTTTTTTAAGAAGCCTCTCTCAATGAGACCCCACCCTAAGTAATTGAAAAATTGTGGTAGCTATTTGGTTAATCTCTAAATATATATGGTGTAGATTGACATTTGAGGGCATTGAGTTCTCGAACAGATTAGAGAATATATCGGCTAGAAGCCTAGGAATGGGCTGCATAGAAAATTTTTAAGCGCTTCAAACTTGGAAAGGACAAGCAAGTTTCAAGAAAACCTTAAAAAGTTGAACTTTGATAAGCAAAGCAAGTTTTCCTAGGGCTAGTCCATCATTACATGAAGAAAAAATGTCTCTCTCACAAGTTCTTTTGGATACATTGTTAGCGAGACATATGACATATATATCTTCATCATCCAAAATTGAAAAGGGTGACGAATGGTGCAGTGGGCACTGTAGCAAATGATCCACCATTGGGTTGAGTTCAGGCTAAGCCTTTTTCTTCTCTTGGAGTAGAAGAGTTGAAGTGATCAAGGAGCTATGTCATTAGAAATTCTCTCTAAGGAGAAGAGGTAATATACCCTCTAAAGATGATAATATTACATTATAGATGATTGTAGCAATGTGTTGTTTTTCAAAATTTGTAGTGATTTTCATTTACTTTGTATTTGAAACATTTTCATGCATAATATAGAAATATTTAGTGCATTTAAAAAAAAAAAATTATCTTAGATGCTATGTGGAATGTTATTTATGGTTTGGATGTCAATGACATTGGTCTGCATTTTGTTCATCATACTTCATGTGAATATTTTGTGGTCCAGAGAGCAAATAATTTTTTTCAATGAAGCCATATAAAAATTAGACAAATACCATAGACCAATGTTGTGAAGAAAGAGGTTTCAGGCATGATTTCCAACACCCAATATGTTCTTTTCGGTTGATCAATCTTCTATGAGTGGAAATTTGATGAAAGTTGGGCATCATAATCACACAACTTCAAATTCTGCAGGTTTTGATTTTGAAGGACCACACAAAAATGAATAGATTGTTCAAAATAAACAAGTTTACACATCAAGGATACATATGAAAGTTTGTATTAGAACTCGGTTGCTACATTTTTATATTTAACTACTTTTTTGTTCTTCGTGTTCAACTCTATTGGTTTTGCTTTACCTATTAATTGTACTTTAGTTTTCTAAGTGTTGTGCTAGTGTGGTGCAGGGGCACCCACAATAAATGGTGGCTCATAAAAGTCCTAAGAACACCTAGATCAATCAATGAGGCATCTAGACCGAATTGTAAGGCTTAGTTCCAAGATTGGCACAATTAAAAGCTCTTGGTCAACTATGGTTAAAGATGGTCAAAGGGCCTAAAATCTTAGGATTTTTCTTTCATGTTTTACCATTTTTAGGACCTCTTTGGGTCATTTAGACTAAGTTTCATTAGTTTTACTTGTAAGTTTGCAAAAATTGCTTAAAAAGTTGTCAAGCAACTTTAGCAAACTTTTGCAAAATGTTGTAAAAACTTTCCCAACGACTCAAATAAGTTCAAAATATTATTATGACCACTAGAAGGCCTATAATAAGCCCCTTCAGGTGGGTGATAGGCAATAATTATGTACTCACACTTTTCAAATCAATTAAATACCATGTTTTTACTACAATCTACTTGTTGTCTCGTGTTGTATGGATCTATACAGACACATTTGGGGTTGAGACCCAAATTTATGGATAGGTGGATGAAGTATCTTTAAAATTCATCTAGTTTGAAGTCTCCATCTATCTCCTAACTCAAGTTATCCATAATTTTGCACAAGTTGGTTTGGAAAAGTTGCTAACCTAGGGTTTCAAGCATTTTTAGGTATAACCAAGGACTTCACCACAGGAATCTAATAGCTTTTGGTGGAATCCTAGTGTTTAAAATGTATGATAAGATGCAATTGGTTTTAGGATTATACTTGTAGGGACCCATGAGTTATTTGATGCCCTAAGCATACAAGACCCATGTGCATGTTAGGAAATGAATGCTACATCTCCCACAACTTGTTCTAGACTTGGCATCAAGGCTTGAAATTAGGCTTGTGACTTGTCTAGGGTTTCCCTCACATGTTCCCATCATTGGTTTTTAGGATGGAGTCTTAGAAGATGTACTTCCTTTGTAAATGGAGACCTAATAGGCCTAATTGCCTAGGTAAGAAATTGAACAAAGCCCTATTTGTTTGTGTCATCAAACCTTGGTGCTTCAGTATGTTTTGTAAGTCCCAAAAGGATGTCCAAAACTGTGATTTTTTTGCTAGGTTGTGTGGAGATATTCTCTTTTAAGTCATATTTTCATTAAAAAAAGGGCTAATAGCCTTTTTGAGTGGCTTAACAAAGAAACTATATGCTAGAAGTTGCATAGTTGGTTTTTAACCATTGGTTCATTCCATTTGTGATCTAAATAGGCCATTTCCATGAGTATGAGTCTCCCCTAGTCATTTCGTGAAGTTTAGGGTTGTTTTACCAAATTTGATCAAATTGTGCATTGCGAGCAACTTGTGATAAGTTATCTTGTTTGTTGTTTGGATGAGTGGTTGTGATAACCTAATATCATCCTTGCAACACTTGTGATTGGTGCTTTCACTTTTGATCATCATACCAAGACCTTTGGCTAAAAGACTTTAGTGAAGAGGGTTTTTGGACCAGCTAATCATCACCTGATCAATCCCACTAAGATCCATTGGATCATAGTGTCTTCTGAGCCATCAGTATATAGGGCTAATTTTTCATTCAAATTATCTATAGCTTAAGCTTCACTCTTGTCTTTTCCAATATATTATAGGAAGTCTATAGTTTCATAAAGTTCTATGCACTTACCATAGAGGAGATAAAATTGCATCCATTGTTGGTAGTCTTGTCAATGTATCCATGATGTGGATTATGGAGGACCTATCTAATGTTGTATTTTAGTATATGTTCTAATATAAAATATAGATGCAAGTTGTTGTTTCAAAAAAATTAGTAATCTTCAAAATGCCATGAACATTATCTAATAGACTAATGTTTATGTTAAGAATACATTGCACACCCTTGTAAGGCACTATGTTTTGAGTAGGCAATATGGAGACAAATGTCATTACAAAATTTACATCAGAATGGTTCTACCCACATAGAAGTGTCCAACTTGAAAGATTAGCAACATCCATGTTCTCATGTTTACCACAATCCAACTGAACTTAAAATTCTTGGTGATCACTTGCCCCTAAAACTTATCTCCCCTCATATCCTTGTCAAAAGAGACAACCAAAGGAAACACATCTGCAATAGTAGGATCCTCATTCTCAATATCCCAATAAATAATGAGATCAATTCTAAATGGGCAATTGTAGAACTAGTCCTCAAAATCACTTGCATTTGGAATGACCCACAAAATCTTGGAATAGACTACCTTGTCCATGTAAAACACATCCATGAGGCAAACAAATTAAAATCAAAGGGACACAAGTACAAAGCTTTCATCTCACTGCAATTGAAATCTTTGTAACTGCTTTCATAGGAAAATGATGGAAAATAACTAGTATTGAAGTTTCTAAAGCCACCTAATGAAGAAGAGATGAGGTTATTGTTATAAATAGGGATTACTGGGGGGGAGTGAATTAGTAATCTACAAACTTTAGTTGCCAACTAGATATTATTTCTTACTTTAAACCATGCATAACAAAGCAATAAAGTAATATTAAATAGTAACAGTAACAATGCACAAAAATAACTCATAACACCATATTTTGTTAACTAGGGAAACCCTGGCCAAGGGAAAACCCCAATAGGGATGGTACCCACTAGATAATATACTGATATATAAGTTCCTTATTAGAGGATGGACCCTATTAGGAGTCAATGAGAAAAATCAATATAAGGAGTCCCTATTAGGAGACGTCGAATCCCTATTACAAGATTTTGACCCTGTTAGGAGTTGTGGTACAATAAATGCAAGATGAGCCCACTGCCCAAACATGCACTTCTAATTACAAGAAGAGCTCACTACCCAAACAAGTAATCAAACTTCTAGAATAGGCATTGTATCTTCTTCCTTGACTGATCTCTAATCTTCAAGTCAATCTCAAATCACAAAATAGCTGATATAAAACTTCACATATATCGCTTTCACAAAAGTTTGCATATAATTACAATTACAAGATAGCACTTGCAATCATAATCACAAATCACTTACACTTCTTATCACAAGATGTCCTTTGCATAAATACCATGCCTTTACACAAATTGCTACTGGGTTAGCTAAGACCACAATCTACTTTTCCAACTTAGAGTAAACATCTAGGATGTCGGTCCTAATTGGACAAGTAATTATCTTGTAAACAAAATAATCCTTTCCTTCAATTATGTTGTCTTATTTTGCTTTAAACATGATTATCTCGGTTTTGTACAGTCTGTACTAACTTCTGAGGTTATACACATCATCAACAACATGTATATTATCTTCATCTAACTTCGCTAGTCATAATATGACATTAGCAACAAGTTTTAAACTAAACAATACACTAATATAAACCAAATTCTACACTTAGACAATTTTCTGATTACCAAACACTAAGTATCTTTATTTTTTGAGGTTTCCTATAAGCACATACACCATGTGTTGCCATAAATGACAACAATTACATATCACTATTAGCCAATTGTCAACAATCTTCCCCTTTGGCATTGGTGGAAACAAAATAGGGAAAATTGGCTAAGTGACAAAACTTAACACAACAAAAATAAATAACACCATACATTACATCTATTACAATTTGTCCAACATTACATAAGCTCCCCCTTACAATATACTTTACAATATTCTCCCCTTTTGACAATTCAATTTTTTGCAACTACTTCCTCTTTGACATTAATGTCAAAGGTCAAAATGTTAGAAATCTGTCCAAAATTGTCAAAAAAATATTGTCCTTCATTATGCTAATAGGATCTTCATGCAATCATCAAAATTTTCCTTTAGACTATCTATACCTTTAGTCCATGTTTCCTTGGTGGATTCAACTAAGGTGAGTATTGCACATTAAGCATATGATGCAATCTCAACTGCACTAAGATCTAAATACAAAAAGTTAGAATATGTGTCCTTGGCCTTGACACATTCCTCCAATTATTTCTCAATAAAAGATAATTTCAAAGTAATAGATTCTTTGAAATTTGATATCCTCTTCAAAATTTGTTCCCTCTAAAGCTCTAGTTTCTTGATATCATTGTGGATACTAGTCACTTGTCCTTCAAAATCATCTACTTTACAAGATGGATGCTGGATCTGATTGGATAGAGCCTCTAGCTCACTCATCTTTCCTTCTATTTGACTATCAATGTATTTAGTCAGTTTGTATGATAAGGTACACTTGACATACAAAGTTTTCCCATCCTGTTGGCATTTCTGAAGTTCCTCGATACAAGTATCAAGATTAACCAAATCATTCTTAATGTTTTGATAGATGGTGCTAAACAAGTTAGCATCATAGAAAATATATGCCTTTGTTTCTGCAACATTCAACAAATTGGTAAACTCTTCATCGAATGATTTTAGCAATTCTTATGCCCTCTATTTAGGATTTGATTCAATGTGTTGTACTACTAAGGTATTGTGCAGTTTGTCAATAACTTCCATTAAAGTTCTTTGTAAGCTCTTCACTTTCCCATTCTTCTCAATAAGCTTTTTCAAGGATGAGATCAAATCTATTTGATCATCATCGTTAGTAGCTAAATTGGCAAGAGAGAGTGGAGTGAATGAACTAGATGGTTTAGTATCATCCTCTCTTTGTTTCTTAGCTACCTCTTTTGTTCTTCCCTCTTTTTTTTTCTTTTCTCTTTCCTCTCTTTCCTTTTCTAGGTAAGTGCACCAAGTTGTGGTGCCAAAAGGGCAGTATAAGTGGACACCTTTTTTTTTTCTTCTGAAATCAGCAATTTCTAAACTTTAACAAGAATTTGAAGATAGTTACACTCAAAATTTTAAGATATGACAAAAATAAAAGTAGTAGTCCTTTGAATCTAGTTTTTAAACTACTATTTTTTTTCAAAATGGTTTAGTTTTAGGTCCTCAAAAAAGGGGGCCACAGAAAGTGGTACTATTTATTCCAAAAAAACATAACATAATACAAAGTGTGGGCCCCCTAAAATTTTAACTTTTTTTTTGAAATTCTTTAATCGCTTTGGTCAAAGTTACTTAACACTATGTAGTTTATCCCAAAATTTTCTAGTAATTTTATAATGTCTATTTTTTTTAATGAATTTTTTAACTAGACACATCCCAAAAATGTGAAATATTTGTGTGCTCCCCTAGAAATGATTGAAAACTAATCTAAAATCAAAACTTCTTTTTTTCAAAGTGTGTAGAATGGAGTCTAGTTTCTAAAAAACTAAGTTGTTGTAAAATTCAATGAACGAACTAAAATCTATAGCCCAATTAGTACATGTTGGTTTTTGACAAAAAATAGACATAGATTCACAAGAAATTATAGATGAAAGGCTTGAAATAGTTCAAATAAAAAAAAATTATATGGTTATATAGCTAACAAAAAGACCTACAATGTCATATAACTTGATCTTATCGATGCTCAACCATGAGGAATCTTGAAGGAGAGCACACAAGAAAAATCAATCATTTTTTGTATGTTTGTAGAAAAACACGTCTCAGACTAGTTTATAGACTCCAAACCTTCAAGTTGAATCCCCAAGAAAAAACCAAGCCTTAGGCTTGGTAGAATGCAAAGGTTTGAATAACACGTATGCCCTAAGTGCGAGCGTTCTATTTAAAGCTTTTTAAATTTGGGTCTCAATAGCACGTGCACACTATAGTGGCACATACTACTGAAACCTAAATAGTGAATAGAGAGGGAAGAAGAGAGGCAAAGCAAGAGCAAGAGAAAGAGGGGTGTGTGTGTGTGTGTGTGTGTGTGTGTGTGTGTGAGAGAGAGAGAGAGAGAGAGAGAGAGAGAGAGAGAGAGAGAGTAGGGGATGGGATAGGGGAGAGAGAGTAGGGGATGGGAGAGATAGTAGAGGTGGTAGAGAGATTGCGAGATGGGAGAGAGAGGAAGTGTGAGAGAGTGAGTAGGGGTGGCAGAGAGAGTATGAGATGGGAGAGAGAGATTGAGAGTAGGGGATGGAAGAGAGAGATAGTAGGTAGTGGGAGAGGGAGTGAGAGAGGGAGAGAGAGAGAGGAGTATGGGAGTGTGTGAGAGAGAGTAGGGCATG
Source organism: Cupressus sempervirens (assembly GCA_028749045.1). NCBI lineage: Eukaryota > Viridiplantae > Streptophyta > Pinopsida > Cupressales > Cupressaceae > Cupressus > Cupressus sempervirens. The sequence continues at coordinate 495,738,774 of CM053783.1, forward strand.
GGAGAGAGTGTGAGAGAGTGAGAGAGAGTAGTTGTGACAAAGAGAGAAAGTAGGGGATGGGAGAGAGGAGAGAGAGTATGGGATGGGGGAGAGTAGAGAGGGAGAGAGTGAGTGAGAGAGACATTAGGTGGTGGGAGAGGGAGTGAGAGAGTGGGAGAGGGGGGATGGGAGTGTGTGTGAGAGATCTAGAGAGTAGGGGATGGGAGAGGATAGAGAGAGAGGGGAGGATGGGAGTGTGTGGGTGTGTGAAAGAGAGAGAGTAGGGGATGGGAGAGGGGGAGAGAGAGAGAGAGAGAGTAGGCAATGAGAGAGAGAGAGTATGTGGTGGGAGAGGGAGAGAGGGGGGAATGAGAATGTGTGTAAGAGAGAGAGTAGGGGATGGGAGAGAGAGGAAGTGTGAGAGAGAGTAGGGGTGGCAGAGAGAGTACAGGATGGGAGAGAGAGGTTGAGAGTAGGGGATGGGGGAGAGAGAGAGTATAGGATGGGAAATAGAGAGAGATTGAGAGTAGTGGATGGGGGAGAGAGAGAGAGAGTAGGTAGTGGGAGACAGAGTGGGAGAGGGAGAGCAAGAGAGAGAGAGAGAGGAGGATGAGATTGCATGTGTGTGAAAGAGAGAGAGAGAGAGAGAGAAGGGAATGGGAGAGGGGGGAGAGAGAGAGTAGCTTGAGAGAGAGTAGGGGGGTGGGAGAGAGAGTAGGCAGTGGGAGAGGGAGTGGGAGAGGGAGAGAGAGGGGGGATGGAAATGTGTGTAAGAGAGAGAGAGAGAGAGAGAGAGAGTAGGCAGTAGGAGAGGGAGTGGGAGAGGGAGAGCGAGCGAGAGATAGAGTAGGGGATGGGAGAGGAGAGAGAGAGGGGGAGATGGGTGTGTGTTTGTGTGTGTGTGTGTGAAAGAGAGAGAGATTAGGGGATGGGAGAGAGAGTAGGCGATGGGAGAGGGAGTGGGAGAGGGAGAGAGAGGGGGATTGGAGTGTGTGTAAGAGAGAGTAGGGGATGGGAGAGAGTGTGAGAGTGAGAGAGAGAGAGAGAGAGAGAGTAGGGGTGGCAGAGACAGAATAGGGGATGGGAGAGAGAGAGAGTGAGAGAGAGGTAGTAGGTAGTGGGAGAGGGATTGGGAGAGGGAGAGAGAGGGGTGATAGGAATGTGTGTAAGAGATCTAGAGAGTAGGGGATGAGATAGGAGAGAGAGAGGGGGGATGGGAGTGTGTGGGTGTGTGAAAGAGAGAAAGTAGGGGATGGGAGAGGGAAGATAGAGAGTAGGGGATGGGGGAGAGAGAGTTGGGAGAGGGAGTGGGAGAGGGAGAGGGAGGGGGGGAATGGGAATGTGTGTAAGAGAGAGAGAGAGAGAGAGAGAGTGTGTGTGTGTGTGAAAGTGTGAGAGAGAGTAGGGGGTGGAAAAGAGACAGTACAAGATTAGAGAGAGAGAGTGAGAGTAGGGGATGGGAGAGAGTATGAGAGAGAGTAGGGGATGAGAGAGAGAGGGAGAGTAGGGGAGGGGAGAGAGAGTAGAGAGGGAGAGAGAGAGAGAGTGAGAGAGAGAGTAGGCGGTGGGAGAGGGAGTGGGAAAGGGAGAGAGAGGGGGGATGGGAGTGTGTGTGAGAGATCTAGAGCATAAGGGATGGGACAGGAGAGAGAGAGAGAGAGAGGGGGGGATGTGAGTGTGTGTCTGTGAAAGAGAGAGAGTAGGGGATTGGAGAGGGGAGAGAGAGAGTAAGGGATGGGGGAGAGAGAGTAGGCGGTGGGAGAGGGAGTGGGAGAGGGAGAGAGAGAGAGGGGGAATGGGAATGTGTGTAAGAGAGAGAGAGAGAGTAGGGGATATGAGAGAGTATGAGAGTGTGAGAGAGATTAGGGGGTGGCAGAGAGAGAGAGTACGAGATGGGAGAGAGAGAGAGAGAGTGAGAGTAGGGGATGGGAGAGAGAGAGAGAGAGAGAGAGAGAGAGTAAGGGATGGGAGAGAGATTGTAGAGAGGGAGAGAGAGATAGTAGGCAGTGGGAGAGGGAGAGAGAGGGGGGATGGGAGTTTGTGTGAGAGATCTAGAGAGTAGGGGATGGGAGAGGAGAGAGAGAGAGGGGGGATGGGAGTGTGTGCCCTTGAAAGAGAGAGTAGGGGATGGGAGAGGGGAGAGAGAGTAGCTTGAGAGAGAGAGAGAGTAGCGGATGGGAGAGAGAGTAGGTGGTGGGAGAGGGAGTGGGAGAGGGGGAGAGAGGGGGGATGGGAGTGTGTGTAAGAGATAGAGTAGGGGATGGGAGAGAGTGTGAGAGAATGAGAGAGAGTAGGGGGCGGTAGAGAGAGAATAGGATGGGAGAGAGAGAGAGTGAGATTAGGGGATGGGAGAGCGTAGGGGGATGGGAGAGAGTAGAGAGGGAGAGGGAGAGAGAGAGAGAGAGAGAGAGAGAGAGAGAGAGAGAGAGAGAGAGTAGGCAGTGAGAGAAGGAGTGGGAGAGGGAGAGAGAGGGGGGATGGGAGTATGTGTGAGAGATCTAGAGAGTAGGGGATGGGAGAGGAGAGAGAGAGAGAGTAGGAGATGTGAGAGAGAGAGAGAGAGTGAGAGTGAGAGTAGGCGGTGGGAGAGGGAGTAGGAGAGGGAGAATGAGAGAGAATAGGGGATGGGAGAGAGAGTAGGTGGTGGGAGAGGGAGAGAGAGAGGGGGATGAGAGTGAGAGAGAGAGAGTAGGGGATGGGAGAGGAGAGAGGGTGAGAGAGAGTAGGGGATGGGAGAGAGGAGAGAGAGTAGGGGAGAGAGAGTAGCCCAAGAGAGAGAGGGGGGATGGGAGTGTGTGAGATAGAGAGAGTAGGGGATGGGAGAGGAGAGAGGGTAAGAGAGAGTAGGCAGTGGGAGAGGAAGAGTGAGAGAGAGTAGGGGATGGAAGAGGAGAGAGAAAAAGAGAGAGTAGGGAATTGGAGAGGAGAGAGAGAGAGAGAGCGAGAGAGAGAGTAGGGGATGGGGGAGAGAGAGAGTGAGAGAGAGTAGGCAATGGGAGGAGCAGGAGAGGGAGAGTGAGAGAGAGTAGGGGATGGGGGATGGTGGGATAGGGAGAGATGTGTTTTGACATAGTGCATACGCACTACAGTGCATATGCGTTATGTAAAATTACCAAAAAATGGTCACAAAGTAAGTTTGGCTCCCTTTTGATCCATATTTTACTTTTTGTCTATTCTGCTTTTTGTTGTTTCGATAAAAAACATGGGTTTCAATCTGTTGGAAGTTAGCAAACACTATTTGAAGACTTTTTGAAGCTAGCAAACACCAAAATCAATCATTGGATACACTATTTGAAAGCTTTTTGAATATTCTTTCTATAGAAAAGGTTAGTGTAGTCCTTTTTAAATATTGTTTGATGATATATAGAGACAAATTTGATTATAATTTGACATGTTTAATATATAGTGAATTCATTAAAATTTGTATGTTTGAATGAATTGTTATTTTGAAATGGTTAGAAATTTAGCAAGTTGTTTGATATATATTGTGTATTCATTGAAATAATGTAATTTTTATATGTATTTGAATAATTTTTAATTTACAAATTGTAAGTAATTCAGATGTTTGAATAATTTGACATGTAGAAATCATCATCATGCCAAGGAAGAAACCAAAAACTCAAACAAATGAAGATAGGGAGAGAGATTTGGAAATTAAAATAGATAAAATGAAACTACTACTTCAACAAAGAAAACTGCAAAGCAATAATGAAGAATTGACTTTTGAAGAGAATCAAGAACCACCAATACAAAGAAACAAAGAGGAAAAATTGGAAAGACAAAGAGAATGAATGAGATTTTTATGCTCAAGAAGACAATTGAATTGTGAAGCTACACCATCTTCCAATGTTAGAGTAATATCATCCTCTCATGTTGAAGAGACACTAATTTGTAGATCTGATGATGTACACACTCCATCATGTCATGTTGAAGGCACAACATCAACATATCAAGTAGGTGATATTCCATCTTTTGCATCTTATTGCCAAGGCACACCATCTTCGATTCAAGGTATGCAAATCACTCAACCTTATGTTGATGTTCAAAATGTTGAAGGAATGAAGGAGATTATAACACCTTCTAGAATTCATTTTAGAAGACCAAAATATTTGATTGATTTTGATACTAACATTTTGAAATCAATGCCTGACAAGATTAACAAGCATACTTGTCAAAGAAAAGTTAATTGTATGTGGAGATTATTCTTTGAAGAATTAAATATTATAGGTCAATGCCAATTATTTTTTGAAATGATGAGGAATTTGAAATTTAGGCCTATTATGAAGATTCTTGGCTAAGAATGATGAATGATTCAAATGAAAAAAATATTGTAAAGAATCTAATGAGTGCTTATGAAAAAGTGGGTTCTAAATCACGCACCAAAGATAGTAATATCACAAAATGAGTACTTACATCGACAATAGTAAGTACCCAAATGAAGAAAGCTTGACTCATGAGAAAGACAAGAAAAACATTGAAAATTGGTAGAGGTACTCTAAGGAGAGCCATGCTAAGGCATGAGAGATTGGAAGATCAAAACAAAAATGAGTTATGGACATTTAGCGGTAGACTACTGTGAAAGGATAAAGAAATTAGTGAAGCTTTGAAATCATTGATCAAAGATTTTTGAAAAAATAACACACATGTTTCCCTAATCAAAGAGATGTTGTAAGAAGGAGGATTGGTAGCCAAAATCACAACCCACATGCAAAATATTTTTTGGACTCAACTCAGACACAATTTTTTGCAAAATTTATTGGTATGTATCCTCAAATTTGAATAAGTCAACTATTTTTTGAGATGGGTAAACCTTTTTATGTGAAGATAAATCAAACATGCACAACTTGTTGTTGTAGGATACATATTGAATTTTCTAACCATTTTGATGTTTTAGGCACATATGTGTGTTTTTGCATTCTAAGTTTGTTTTGCAGGATTGTGACATAAATGAGCCACCAAGATTTTCAAAATAATTCATATCCAACATTTTATGTGAAATAGGGGATGGCCAACAATTTTACAAGACATCATGCTTGGATGGTACATGCTTATTTTGTGGTTCTTTGCAACTTTTATCAACTTGTGAACATATGGATAGTACACATGCAATTGGAAATGAAATAATAGATTACAAAAAATTTAAGACAGTGACATATGCTCTAAAAGATGGGAAATAGGGTAAAAGATGTGATTTAGTCATTGAAAAGATTTCAGTGTATGAGTTTATGAAGATTTTTTGTGAAAAGATTATTTACGAGTATGCAAGACATACACATAGAGCTCGATGGCTAGATTTGCAATTCAAGTTGTACAAGGATATGTTTCCACTAGAAACCATTATTTTGGTTGTCGACTATGTAGAGAACTACACACTACAACCACAAAATGAGGTGCAGGCAAGGTATTATACTTCTCAATAGATTTACATATTTGTTCACATAACATTCATGCATTCACCTACAAGTATAGAAGATGACAAGAAGATTTTGAGGGAGTACCATTTTTACATCAGTGATGATCAATCACATTCTATGAAGTTTGTACATGGTTATTTTCAACTATTTTATGGAGATTTGACTAATAGGGGCATAATATATCGTTAACACATTATTTGATCAGACAATTATGCATCTCAATTCAAGAATGCACAGATGTTCTATTGGTTGAGCAGGATGCATAGGTTGTGTAGAATTCAATATATGTAAAATTTTACATAGGTTGGTCATGGAAAGGGAGAGCATGATGGTGTAGGCACATGCATCAAAAGAGCATTAGCTCATGAAGAACTAAAGTACAAAGATGGAGCAATATTGACAGATGCAAAATCCATCGTCTAGTGGTGTAACACTACAATGGGTCCAGGTAAGGAAGGTGAGTCTATGGTTCGTAGATTTTTTTGATTGATAGATAATACTAACATTGCACCATATGAGGATTGTTGCACACTAATAGGATCTAGTGAATTGCACTCTTTTAGAAGCTCTGATGCAAGTTCATGGAGTATCCACAAAAAAATCGTATGCTATTGTCCATCATGTGCAAAGGAAAATTAGCATGACTGTGAGTCAACTAAATGGGTGGACAAATGGGATATATGGGTTTTGGACCCAATTGACACCTATAATACCCCACAAGCACTGGAAATGGTAGAGATGGATTCGTCTATTGACTTTGACTATTTGTCTGATCTAGTGCAACTTGGTTTTATATATATATATATATATATATATATATATATATCTTTGTAATTTCAATATGTAGCTTTCTAACTTTTGCCTAAGTATTTTCTGAATTAATGACCGCATTTTGTACATTTGTCACTACAGGCCATGTTTTTGTTGTTATTGCACCTAAAGAAAATGAAGAAGAGATAGATTATTATTTGTGTCATTGTGTCCAAGCCAAACAAAAATTGGATCACTCGGTTATAGATGGTGAGGGTTTAGAGTACCATATCTATGTGGTGGTTGTAACCGACACATGGCTTAGATGATATTCTATGAAGAACCCTAATTTGTGGTTATTCAAGTATTGGAAAACAGAGAGGAAGATTTTTCATTATTCAAACCTTGTTGTTGCATCAAATGTCCACTTGATAAAATATGGTGAAAAATCACATAATAAGATTCTTTGGAAAGTTCGTGAGTCAGACCACAAGGCAATACTTGAGACATTAAAATGTAGAGTAGATCTAGTTGGTTCATTAGATTGAATAGGGAGAGAGGGAGAGAGAGAAAGAGTGATCAGTTGGATCCAAATACAATGTTGCAACCTCTTCCCCAAGAAATTCCACATGACAAGGTTGGTATTGTTATTATGTGTAAGTGATGAGATAAGTTTAAATCACAGATTTTATATTTTTTTTTGTGTAGAATCTAGATACATGATTTGAATTTATATTAGATTCTTTAATAGGACCCATTTTTAGATTAGTCATTTGAATAAGTGAAAGTTTAGAATTTTTTGTTTAGATAATAATGTAATGAAAGAACATGAAAATTGTTCGAATGTGAATGCTTTGTGATTTAAAGTCATGATTGTGTGCATGTAACTAGAAACTTGAAATTGGCAAAAGCAAGGATATAATGGGAGAAGTTTCCAAGACTCATCAAGCCATTCAGTAAGCTGCTTGATCATTGCTAGAAGCTCAAACAAATAATTCTTTGCATTTGGAACATTGTTACTAATAATGATATTATGACTAACATGCTTTTATCTTTTATTTGTTTTGTCATCTATAATTATTTTAGATAAACTCCAAAACAAATTTATTTTTGAATCATAAACTTATAAAACCCATCTTATAATTTTTTTAGATGTTGTCTATTTGGAAGCGTTAAGACCAAAGTGTATGATCTTTGGTTCAATCCTAGTCACAAGATTCAAGTATTTAGCATATGTATGGTTTTGGGGGTCAAATCCTTTAAGGATGACCATAGGTCGTTATGTTTATTCACTCTTAGTCTCAAGATTGTAAGGTTGTGATTGTGTGGAAGAATCCACACCCTTAAGGATAATCATAGGTGGTTCATCAATGTTTGATTTGTATCATTACTTTTTCCCTTTAGACCTAATCATGTTTATGTTCTCACAAGTTGGCTCAATCATATGTAGTTGATCTTTGCATCCTATTTTTCTTCCTAGAACTTTCTTCTTGTTTATGCTTGGGTACCTGGGTTCATTGAAAACCTTATGATTAGTATTAGTCATGAGTCCATCCACCCCAACTTTTTTATGATCAATGAGATCTTGAATGAGGTATTTAAGTTTCATATAATTTGATGTAAAGTACAAGAATGGAAGCACAACCTTAAGACCCAACCCCAAAACCAACACTCAAGATGTTCAAAGGATTGAAAAATTGGTTTTTTTCACTTCAAAAAGTGTATACCTCTACAAAGAGCCACTATGAGTGTTTTAAGACTCACCATACACAAGTATGACACAAAGCAATTTGACCCAAATCAAGCCTTTAAGGACAAGTTCCCTTAATTTGGGTAAAATAGGGATTTTATGGTTCTAGGCCTCACAACTTCCAAAAAAGGATAGAAAATACTTAGTCACAACCCAACTAAGCAAAATCCACCACTGGCTACACTCCCAACAACCCACAACACAAATTGCAAGGTAGGACCTAGAATTCTATTAGGTCTCCAATCCTTGATTTTTTCCACCAACTTCAAAACTTCCCAAAAGACTTAAGAAAAAAATCACACTTTTAGATACCCTTTTTCAAGTTCTCTCAAACCCCAAAGTTGTAGAGATTGACTCCACTCTAGCATATCATAACCCTGACTAAGTCCACAACCCTAATTAACTAGGTTAGGCTTGGGTTTCAAAGAAAGAGGTTAGGAATGGGTGCATAGAACCAACAATCTACTTCCAGGGTGTTCTACTAACTCAAAAAAGGACAATTTGTTTGATCACCAAGTCCTCAAAGTCTCTTCATCTCTTTATCTAATCCAATCTCTTTAAAACTAGTCAAATACATGGTGATATTTGACCTAGGGCTTGCTCCCAAAATTCAATGCCTTCAATTCCTATTCCAAAACTACAAAAATATTATATTACACATCCCTAACTTGCTTCATACAAGTGGAGAAGAAATTCCACCAATGGATCAGCAATTTAGGGATGTGTAGAGATGGATCACCATTTGAATGCCAAAACCCTAAAATTGAGGGTTTCTTAGACCAACAAGCTTATAAATTTGATTACTTTTGAAAGAAAAAGAATAAAAACTTCAAACCACTAACAAAAGCCTTTAGACACTCAACATCAACTTTCAAATTATAAAGGTCATCATCCACCCCTTATTCTTTCATACTATACTTGCAAAATGTCAAGAAATTGCACTGAAATAGGTATATTTTATTGATTTGAAAGCAAGTTTACATTTGGATCTTCCCTCTTTATCCATTTTCAAATTTATCAAGCCTAAATAGGCTATTTCCAACCATTCCACTCAACCATCAAATAGTTTGAGCCATTGGCACTCCTAAACCAAAAAGTTGCTTAGCAAATTGTAAAAGTTACTGAAAACTTTTAAGAAACTTTTGTCATTATAGCAAGAAATGTTGCATTTAAACTTGATTAACACTTAGAAACCTTGTTAGGCTTCCAAACCCCTAAGACACACCTATAAAAATATGAAATGACTAACATATCATCCATTAGGACCAAATGATGCCCAAGTTTTATAAACACACCAAGGGGTCTTGTGTCCTTAACAAAATGGATGGGTCATAGGGAGATCATGAGATCTATCCCCTAACCTTATTAAAAACATATTGATGAATGAAAGTTAGGTGCTCTGCACCATAATTTTTAGTTTTATGATCCTTATTCCTATCATAGATGCAATAGTGATTATCATTCCAAAATGTAGGCTTAACCTTGGGTTCATAACGTTTATAGTTACATAGTAGTGTAATGATCTTATTCGATATCAAAGTATTCAACACCAATTCAAGTGACTCTCCTAGAGGTGTATAGGTGTGCTTAGATTTGGAAACCCATGATGGTTTACCTTTACTAGAGTCATTAGTTTTATTTGAGTCAATATTCTTGGAGAAGCATACTATTTTGTAGTTTGAATGTCATTGGTCAAGTTGATCACATTAGGTTCCTTAGGCTTGGGTGTGTCCACTATACCATCATTTACCACATTCTTTTTCTTATTCCATGAGTAGGATTTACTCTTTACATTATTTTTGTTTTGATCGTTGTTGTTCTAGTTTTGTCCTTTATCAATTGAGTTCACCCTTTTAAACTGAAACATCCTCAATTTGTAAGGAATTGGAAAATAGTTGTTTCCTAAGTTCATGCTACAATTAAGGCACAAGGTTGTTGATAAATATATCAATCTTTTCAGCTTTAGGGATTTTCCTTGGATATGATGAATAAAGCTTCCTCCATCACTGAAGGAAGGAAATATAATATTTTTCTTGGTATTGTTTGATGTTTCATAAGTCTAGCATAGTGATCGCATGTTGAATACTGTAGGAATAATGTTGGAAATACCTTTTTCCATTTTATCAAATGACATAAGTGGAGGACAGAATTTTCTAAACCATTCCATACCTTGCCCACTAAGACTACTAGAAAAAAAAGGCTTATGAGACAAGTGAGTTCATGTAAAAATTTCATACTTAGTGCACATAAATACCTAATGTGATCATGAGGATCTCCACTACCATCATATTTTTCATACTTAAAAAAATCAACCTTACAAGTAAAAGGATACATTTATAAGTATTTTGTCAAAAGGAAATAGACAATATAGACTCAAGCAAAAAAATGGTTTAAGTTTCTCTTGCTCATTTTTCATGTGTAACATATCCTTCCTCATTTCTTCCATTTGTTTCATAACAACTTCTAAAGGTGAAGATTCCTCCTTTTGAATCAAGTTGTCAACATTGAGGTTGTGTGAAAATTTTACTCCTTGAGAGAATAAGTGCATAAAGCATTTATCTTTTTCTTGATCCAAGTTCAATTTCATGAGCTTTTATTAATATTTATCTTGTTGGAATTGTAAGATCTCTTCCTTAGTGATTTCTAAATCTAGATCATTATCTTGTAAACCATGTCTAGTATGTTTTGACCTTTGGAGTGAAAGTGAATAATGTTTAGAAATTTAATTGGTAAATCCTTGAGAAAATTGTCATGCTTCTTCCATAAAAGCTTGTTTTCCTCATTCTATACACTGTAACTATTGGTCTACCACCCTAGATAGGAGTTTTTCGATCCTCTTTTCATGCTTCTCCCTAGATAATGTTAATGAGACACTATTTCCAAATCTAGGTAAAGAGGGTGTATACTAATTAAAAGTAGTAGAAAATGGATTAAAACCCAAAAATTATAACTCTCTTCTAGGTGACATGTCAAAAATAGCCTTAGGTCACTTTTCTTGGCGAATCTTATATCTAGTTGTAACTAGCATGAAAGAAGATACAATAATTCAATAGGGTAACTAGAATAAACTTGATTTTCAAACTAGGTTAGTAATATTTCCACTTTTCCAAAGTGATGATGTAAAAAGAGAAAAAATAACTTGTCCAAAGGTGTTTAAGTCACGGATAAATGTCCTATGTACAAAACTTGTGAAGCAAGCAAAAATAAGATAAAAAGAGCAATAAAAGTTATGCTAAGAAAGATGAATAAGTGAACACCCCAATAACTTACTAGTATAGACCAAAAATTAGAAACACCAAGTATAGGTTGCCCTAACCAATCAAAAACAAGTTTGAAGTTTTAAAGGCTTGGAACAACTGTCATTCGATGACAGTTATACTATGGGCCACTTTTTAGGCATAAAATGTTGTCCTCTTGCATTTTTCTTCACATTTTTCCATAACATCAAGAAAATAAATTGAAGATTATAATATCCATTTGGCTTCTCTATAACATATCAAAATATGAGGTATGGTTGTTTTGGACCAAGTCTCTGCTTTTACACTATGGGCCACTTTTTAGGCATAAAAACCCCTCCATTTACAAAGGAACTATACGAAATAATTATCCCCCAACCATAAAACTTGGTAAAATATCTTAATATGATTCTAAAGTTAGGATTCTTCAATTGTATTGAAACCATCAACTCTCTATATGTGCTTTTCCTCACCAAATAAGGTAAAAAACTAGGGCCTCTTCAAATACAACCAAGAAATCACTTCCAAGACCTATTAGTTGATCCTACACCATGTTATGATGATTAATTTGATTTTTTTGCACACAGTCATGGCCTCCTTTAGGCAGATCTTCTGTTGCTATACCTATAGCATCAAATTTAATGCATTTTCATGCACCCAAGCACTCCAAACTTGTCCAGTTGGATGATTATTGGTATGGGGCACCAAGGAAAATAGATAGGTGTCATCCTAGTTGTGAATTAGGAACAAGGTTAAAAAATGATATAATAAGACCTGAGATGTAAGGTCAATTGGACTTTAGGTGCCATTATAAGCCATAGTGCCAAATTGAACCAAGGGGTCAAAAATGAGCAATATAGGTGATTTTTCAAGGAAAAAAAGATTTTTATGTTTCTTAGAAGGTTATAAATGTCCTCAGGGTCATTGGGTTAAGTTTTAGGTGTTTAGGAGTCCTCAAGGTCAATGGGTTAAGTTTTAGGTGTTTAGGAGTTAAGATGTCAAAAATTGCAAAAGTTGTCAAAGCAAAATTACAAAAATGCTGACAACTTTGCAATTTTTCTGAAAAACCAAGTGTATGTTACAACCATCATTTAAAATGTGGTTATAACTATTGGAATGGAAGCACATATGTATGAGATGACTATACAGGCCTCATTGGGTTATGGTTGTACGGATTTAATATCTTTTGAAGTAATAAAAACCTGATTCTCTTCCATTTTTACTGTGTTTTTATGTTGTATAGATGTTTATGGATTAACACATGTTAAAATTTGATATGTTTGGATAGGTATTTGAAGTATATTTTATTTTCATTTGGTTTGAGGTTTTGATCTATTCATTTGTGTAAGATATTGCCATTTTATTGAGGGCTGCCTGGGTAAGCCTGTAAATTGACTAGATTGCACTTATGACCCTCTAACATCCAATCCAATGGTGAGATTTTGATGCCATTTGGTGGCAAGAAATTTAGGGGTGTATTCTCACATATGGCAGAGTTTTAGAGGTAGAAAAGTTGGTTTACTATTTTTTCTTGCAAGCCCTAGGCTAAACATCTTCATATGTTCAGCCCGATTTTGAAGAAAAATTGGCGTAAAACTCTTAAACTTTCTATAATGACCTAGGTGAAGGTTGGAATAGATGTTTGGAATGGTGAGGAAGGGTACCAAGTGGTTTTTTTGATTCTAGAGGGCATTAATATACAGATTGGAAGAAGTTGCAAAGAAAGAAATTCAATTTTTGAGTCATTTTGATTGTTGTTTGCATGTTGCATGAAATGTAAAAACTTTTAGACTATATGTAATAGTTTTTTGAGATAGAAATTTGAGTCATCTTTCTTTTTCTTCTAGTCTCATTATTCTACATGTTTTCTAACTCAAGTTATTGCATTTTTAGTGAAACTAGGTTTTTAGGACAACATTTTGGTGCACACAGTAAAAATGGGCCTCTAACTACAATTTTCTTGGTTAAAATTTCATGCCCACTTAAAAAATGGTATTTAGTAGGGTCTCTTTTAAGATTCCAAGGTTTCAAGACTGGAGGATGTGTTTTGTGATTTTTCCAATCAAGCCCTAGGTCAAGTACCATGAAGGATTTGACCTCTAGTAGTGTGTTGATTTGTGAATGGTAGGAGTTTGAGAATTGGTGAAGGGATGAGCATTTGTAAATACATTATTTTAGTGTTGCCAAACCTTTTCCAAGTTGTAGAAGTGTAATGAAGTGAAAAATGTAAAAATTGCACTTTTTGTGCAAAGTTGCATTGTTGAAAGTTGTAAAAGTTGCTCAAATTTGCAACTTATTGGAAAAAGGGTTGTGGGATCAAACTGTCTATTCTATTAGCTTTGGGTTGTTGGGTAAACCCTAGCCCCAAGCTTTTCCTATTCCATTGAGCACTCAAACATTCTTTGGCACACCAAACCGAAACATCCCTAAGGGTCACTAAATGCCACAGGGAAGCGATCTTTGACGGGGCATATCTTCAAGCTCGTGTGAGATATGGATATAATTATAGGTCCTATAGAATTGTGTTGTAGATACCTAGAATAACCTCTCTTTCTTTTTGAAGATCTTACTTTGTTTTGATTTTGCAATGCCATCTCAGGTGATGCTAAAACTTCTAGTGTTGGCCAGTACAAAGTTGTCAACTACCAAATCTATTTCAACATTCGTCATGGGATCAAACTGTCTATTATGTTAGCTCTGGGTGGCTAGGTAAACCCTAGCCCCAAGCTCATTCCATCCTGTTGAGCACTTGAACATTGATGGGCATGCCGAACTGAAATGTCCCTAAGGGTCACTAAATGCCATAAGGCAGTATCTTTGATGGGGCATATCTCAAAGCTCGTATGAGATATGGATGTGATTCTAGGTCTTATAGGACCATGTTGTGGAGACCTACAATAACCTCTCTCACTTTTTGGAGACCTTACTCCATTTTGATTTTGTGATACCATCTCGAGTGATGCTAAAACTTGTAATGTTGACCAGTACAAAGTTGCCAACTACCAAATCTCCCTTAGCATTCATTGTGGGATCAAACTGTCAATTCTGTTAGCTCCAGGTGGTTGATTAAACCCTAGCCTCAAGCTTGTCCCATTTTGTTGAGTGCTCAAATGTTCTTGGGCATGCCGAATCGAAATGTCCTTAAGGCTCATTAAATGCCATAGAGAAACAATCTTTGATGGGGCATATCTCAGAGCTCATGCAAGATATGGATGTGATTCTAGGTCCTATACGACCATGTTGTAGAGACCTACAATAACCTCTCTCACTTTTTGGAGATCTTACTCTATTTTTATTTTGCGATACCATCTCAGGTGATGCTGAAACTTGTAGTGTTGGCTAGTACAAAGTTGCTAACTACCAAATCTCTCTCACCTTTCATCGTGGGATCGAACTATCTATTTCATTAGCTCGAGGTGGCCAAGTAAACCCTATCCCCAAGATCATCCCATCTTGTTGAGCGCTCGAATGTTCTTGGGCATGCTAAATTGAAAGATCCCTAAGGGTCACTAAATGCCATAGGGAAACAATCTTTGATGCGGCATATCTTGGAGGTCATGCAAGGTATGGATGCAATTCTAGGTCCTATAGAACCATGTTGTGGAGACCTATAATAACCTCTCTCACTTTTTAGAGATCTTACTCCATTTTTATTTTGCGATGCCATCTCGGGTGATGTTGAAACTCGTAGTGTTGGCCACTACAAAGTTAGAAAATGTTTTGTAAATCATTTGCCTCTTATTTCATTATTCGAATCGATTCATACCTACTCTGAAGGTTTTGGAAACTTTTAGAGATTTTTAATTAGTTTCTTGCTGATAGTGATTTTTTTAGTACCGTCTAACAAATGCATGAATTTACACGTTCCAAAATTTGAAATGTGAGAAGAGCAGGCAAGGAAGTTTTTATTATCAATGGCATGTGAACAATGCATGCACAATTGTTTGTGTTTTCTTTGATTTTGAAATTTGATGTAGCCCCATTTTTCAAGGTCATGACAGGAAACTTCTCTGCTCAATTGGTGAGTAAAAATCTTGTATGAATGGCTTCCTTATTTACACTTATAAATGAATAATTTTGTAAACATGATATAAAAAATCTTCTAGGTCTTCAAATCTTGGAGATAAAAAAATGTAGACAGAAAACATCTTAAATTCTAGTTGCTTTGGTGTTTGTAAGATTTAGTTTTCTTCATCTTTCCATTACTGTTGCTAGGATTCAGAAATGCTCTGCTTCTCTTGTGCTTGAGTATTTTTTACTATGTATGCTCTGTTTCTAGATTTTAAAATTTGATTGCATCTCATTGTGATTATTCACTTATTTTATAAAGAAATCTGAAAAAGGAAATATCGCAAAGAAAAATTTCTTTTGAGTAGTTCTACTTTTTGGGTTTCCTTCAAAGGAGATGAAGGTCTACTTTTTGCTTTTCTCCTAGAACCTATAAGGTTTGGTGAGAAGTTAAGGTCTTGTAATTATTGAAATATAGAATTAGGGATACCTTCCCTTTTTTGAGATCTATTGTATTGTCTAGAGAATACAAACTCCAATTTTCCTAACAGCAGTTTACAAAATAAGATATTTGGGATTCCATTTTCCATGCATTAGTTATAGTTTGTGACCAAGTTTTGAAAGGTTTTGTAAATTTCTTCAAAGATACCTGTCTGCTGCCAGTTTTGGAGTTGTTTATCATGAAAGGGTTGTAAGTCTTGTCTCCACCATCTAAATTCCATGCTCTTCTGGATTTCAAGGCTATAGACCCTAATGTATTATATTATGCAAGCAAGGGCCCTAAAAGTGAGTGCAAAGAATTCTTTGACCAAGCCCTAGGTGAGCTAGGCAATGCCCGACTAGGGATTGTCAACAAAGAAAAAGATCTCAAGAGAAAAGCTTGAAGAATCAAGAGGGGTATGAGGAGGTCTTGATGAAGTTGAAGGTGTCTTGAAAGTGGAAACTATAGGTAGCCAAGAAAATCATACCAAACCCTCAATTTTGTTATTTTTGTTGTATGACCTGTACACACCCTGAGACCCTAAAAATCCTTGAGCATGGGTCCTATGCATCAATTGTTCTTAAGGCTAGAGGTGTTGAAACTCTAAGAAAAAGGAGCTATTGGCCCTAGAAATTTGGGTGGAGGCCTAATTAGGGGCTCTCCTTGTAGCCTTTTTGTGAAATCTCAAAATTGGGTACAAGCCCATTGTTGTTATCCATTCAAGCATAGTACAAGTGTTCCAATAACACCTTAGGACATCATGGAAACCTTGGTTGGACTGGGGATTGCTATGGTACCCTAGTAGACCTATAAAACCTTTGAAGGGATACTATTCCTAGAAGAGTAAGGGAGTGATGCTGCAAGTTTGGATCAGTTAACCTACTGAGGAGGTTGGGCAAGGTCAAGGGATGTTCGATCCTATAGACCACATAGGTGTATAGAAAACACCAAGATCCACATATAATATACAAGGTTGTATGGGGATGGGGGTACTTGGAGTACTTAGGGTATGGGTATGGGTATAGCTATTTTTTATAATAGGGGATGGGGGTACTTGGGTATGTCAAACTTTATTTTTAATTATACTTTTATATTTATAGAAAACCTGAATTTATGAGTCATGACAATGATTTTTCAAATCAAGAACAATGACAAAGTTTGCAAATGTAATGTATTGTTTCCAGTTTCAGATTTGTTATATGTTTGTAATAATAATTTATGATAAATGTTTAGATGCATAACACAGAAGGCGAGTTTAAACATGAACAAGAAGATCATTAATCATATGACAATGACATATTGCAAATGATAAATTTCTGGCTTTAATATTGATAAAGTTTATTGTTGATCAATATTGTATCAAAGTTTCAAATTGATTAGGTATTGAATTAAGGTTGATAAACAAATAACAGAGAAGAAAAACTTTAAACATGAACAAGATCATAAATCATATGACAATGACATATTGGAAATGATAAACTTATGCTTAAATAGTGATAAATTTTATTGTTAATCAATATTCTATCAAAGTTTTGAACTGATTAGGTATTGAATTAAGCTTGATAAATAACGAGTTGATACACAAACAAAAAACCAAAAAAAAATTTGAAATCTCAATCAAGGTCCTTAGCTATGATGCTCTCCACCAAGTACTCGGTACTTGGGTATGTGGGTACAAGTACCCATGCAACCTCATAATATATTATGATAACCAATGCTATCATACATGTAGGAACATATAATATATTATGATAACCAATAATGTCATATATTAATGAATATATAATATATTATGTTAACCAATAATGTCATACATGAAGGAACATATAATATATTATGATAACCAATAATGTCATACATGAACAAACATGTAATATAAAATGATAACCAATAATGTCATACATTAACAAACACATAATATATTATGATAACCAATAATGCTGTACATGAACAAACATATCATATATTAACCAATAATGTCATAAGTCTAATAATGTCATGCATCAAATAAATGTCATACATCAAATATAAAATGTCATATATATCAAATGTATATCGAATATGTCCACTGACATAAAATCCAACATACATGTCTGCTAATGCCTATACATGTATGTCTATCAACTATATCTTCTCCTTCCCATGAGGGGAAGGAAACAAATCTCTAGAGGTCTTCGATCGTCATGTGGAGGGAGATGATGGCAATGATGGGGTCTTCCTCATACGCTTGCTTGTCCTCTTATTGAGGCTCTTCTCTAACTCAAGTTGATACAAACAATTTAGATATGAATCAATAATTATTATACATTGAAATAAAATATATGTATGCACAAAATTAATTATTTTCTTACTACCATCAAATAGTCATTCTGCAAGTCCACATTGAAGGCTCGTGGACGATCGAGTGTAACAAGACCCTAAAACAATTCAATCAATATAATCACTTATAAATAACATTAAAAATTTCAATACTAACTATTATAAACAACAACTAAAACCAAGAAAATTCTTTCATACCTCAGTCAATGGCTGTGAACTAGCCATAGTTGCAGCCACTCCACGATTGACGGACTGCTAAAGATGAGGAGGAGTCTCAGATGTCAAGAGCTACATGTCATACAATACACGTTACATGTAACATGAAACATGAAACAAATATAATCAAATGAATTAAATTAGTATGAAACAAATGTACCTCTACAAAGCTCGTACACGTTTAGGCTCAGAGTCCATAGTGAATGTTGATGGTCCTGTAGAGAACTGATGCACATGAATAATTTTTTTTTGTCAATCCTTCATATGATTACTTAATAAATATATATATTAATTTAAACGATTAAATTGATAGATACCTCTGGACTTGTCGATAGGATGAAAAATGGGTAGGGAATCACTACTAGGGCTGCCAACACTCCGACCCTAAATTTTGAACAATGTCAATACATGCTAATTAATTAGTCATTCACTATAAATATGAAATGTGATCAAATTAGTTTATTATAATTGTAATTTACCTGTGTGTCAATACCAAATGTCTCATTCAGGAACTAATCAGTGACTAGCCCATCATCTGCACCATCTCCAGCATGATTTCCAAATGTGCATAAGGATCCACATGATGTGCACATGTGACTGTGACATGCAAAAGGCTCCCCCTCAACTAATGGACTTGTGCAATGAATAAAGGTCTGCGTCAAAGCATTAATAGTCCCTAGAGTATTGGCCTCTATATGTTCCTTCACAACTAAAGGAATAGTCACATGCTCACCCTGTGGCTTGACATAGATGCCCTAACCACATTAGGGTCACGACGTGCCCCTGGCCTCTTAAATGATGACCCTCCACCTACTGTGAGATTCTAATATATCAAAATAATTGGGGATCTCCCCAAGGACAAACTCACAATACAATTTCCTTAAGAAATACATTGGGACCTCATGATTATTGCAGGGAGGGGCATAAAAAAAATCCACCATCTATCCCAAAAATTATTTCTAATACCATCATGTATGGACCAATGGATGGGGAACTATTTAGTTGTCTCTCTAATAGTATTTTGTTCACCAGGATTTCTAAATAATGCACAAATGCTACCTTTTGGTATATCTTTTGTTTAACATCTTGATATGATAATTTTTTTGCATAATATCTTTTTTGTTCATCCCTTTTAATCCACCAAATATCTAATTGACCACTAAAAAAAGCTACGTGGGTCATAATAGACTCGAGGGAGGATGCCAATGCTCTCATTGGATTGGTTTGTCCACAAGCTTTCAACCTACCAATGAGTGCTTCTAATTCATTTTTTCTCCCACCAAATATCTAATTGACCACTAATAGAAGCTACATGGGTCATAATGGACTTGAGGGAGGATGCCAATGCTCTCATTGGATTGGTTTGTCCACAAGCTTTCAACCTACCAATGAGTGCTTCTAATTCATTTTTTCTCCCACCAAATATTTGATTGACCATTAATAGAAGCTATGTGGGTCATAATGGAATCGAGGGAGGATGCCAATGCTCTCATTGGATTGGTTTGTCTACAAGCTTTCAACTTACCAATGAGTGCTTCTAATTCATTTTTCCTCTTTTTATTTTTCTTGTGTGCTAGGAGGAGGGCTAGGAAGAGGTCTTCCAATCAATACAAGTTGTGAAATTTCTTGTTCTTGTTGTGGAGCATTTTGATTCTCATCTTGTTGAGGGTTTTGGTTTGGATCTTGTTGAGGGTTTTGGTTTTGATCTTGTTGGGGATTTTTCCAGTTCATTATTCACATTTCTTGATAAGAAATCGATTGCAATCTAAATAAATAAACAAATTTAAAGAAAAATTTAAAAAACCTACAAAACAATACAAAAAACATATAAAACAATGCAAAAAGAAGGTTAGACAACATACAGCGTGATTGTGATCTTGAACTTTGACAATGAGGAGGCATATTGATGAGGTGGGTGGCAAAAATCTTTAATTTTCTCAATTTGTGTACGCACTGTGAGGAGAGGAAGTTGGAAAATGAGGAAAAAATGAATGGGCTATGGGTTTGCAGGCCATTTATAATAATTTTAGGTTTTAAAAAGAATTTACGCGGTATAGCACATATGCACTATAGCACATACGTGCTATTGAAAGTTAGAAAAAAAAAGGGTGTCATCTTTTTGGCACCACAACTTGGTGCACTTACTCTTCTCTCTTTTCTTCCTCAAGCAATTTCTACTTAGCCTCCTCTATTTTCTTCTTCTCTTCTTCAAGTAACATTTTCTCTCTTTTCTTCCAATCTCTTCTTCTCATTAGTCTTGAAAATAGTTCTAAGCATAGAATTCTAAAGTTCTATATCTTCTTCCCTTGTAGGAGCCTTTTCTTGAATGAGTCTTTCATAGTCTTTCTAGTTAATTATGCTCTCAAGATTCTTCAATTTCAGATTGTTTGCTATAATATATCTCATAATAGATATATTAATCAGATCCTTCTCAAAACTATTATACAAATAATAAAAATTGTTCATTTGAACAAAGTTACCTTTATTAGTAATAGTTGTGTTGATTTTCTCTATCTTCAGCTTCTAGGGTTGCTGAGGTTTGCTTGTTGATTGCTTTGATGGAGTCACTTTCTCTACTTGCTTGATCTCTGTTCTTCTTCCTCTTCAAATTACTGGACTCAATAATTGTCAACAATGTTTTCTATCTTTTGCATGGTCTAGTGGCTTGTTGTTTGACCTTCTTTGTCTTTCACTACTTCCACTAATCTTTCAGATTTTCTTTTTGGTTCACTAGGCTGAACATCTGACACTGTTGTATATGGAATGCTCTATTTTGAAGATATTTTTGAAATAGATACTGACAAAGGTTGAAAATTTAGTATTCCTTACTTCATAGTTTGTCTTATAGCCTTAGACTCACTCTTTATCATTTCGGCCTCTGATATGCTTTCTTCATTATAGATTCTATTTTCTTGTGTGATGCCTTCTCTATAGATGCTTGATGAGATGACTTTGTGATCTCATCATAAGTACCAAATCTTTATTATTCTTTGTCTTTATCTGAATTCAACAATAAATCAATATAACCAATTGCTATATCATCATTTAATTCATAACCCAAGGGATCAAGAAATGTTTCATAAGGTTTCACTGCTTGAATATAGATATAATCTGTATCAACCATAATGCAAATGTCTTCCTTAAATCCATCCACAATTGTAGGTGCAATTCTAAATCTATGTTTCATTTTATTCTAAAATGTTCTCATTATTAGGTTGCCACTATCCAATATCTTATCTACTGGATGCCTTTCGCATACTTCTATAATCTCTTCCATTGTACATCTGTCACTACTCATTATGTCTGTGACTTTGGAAGGAAATCTTTTAAGTACATGAAAGAATATGTGATTGGTCAATGATTGGAATCTAAACACACCATTTGTCCTCTTGATCTTTTCTACGTTCTCTAAGAGTTGCATTCTCATAATTTCACTAAGATTCACTTGTTCCTTCTCTATACATATCTTATATGTTGCATAGATGAATCCGGTTGATAGTTCATCAATCTTTGAGCTTGAACAAATAGAATAGGCAATAATTCTACTCAAAAATATTACATCATCTTGCTTGATGGTGCTGATCACCATAGCCTTTCCATTATACACTACTTTAGAGTATTCTTTTTGACCATTTTCTCACCAATAGGTACACTACCTTGTTTACTAAGACTAGTTACCGCATGAATAAGGTTGGCAGAAATATCAATTACATTATCTTGCATCTACAATTTTCATCATGTATCCTACTCAATATGATCTGTGTCCACTCATTTGTGTCCAATTCACAGTAGAAGTGATATTTGAATAGGTCTAGTTCCCTTAAGTGTTCAAATCTAGGCTTCATATTCATGTCGTGATTGAAAACTAATTCTATGTCTTTGTTCATGAATTCACTACCAATAGAATCAAACTTACTATTTAGATAACTTCCTACATCTTCAAGATATTCTATGTTGTTTCGAGTGATAAACAATGCTAAGTTAGGGTTTTCTTTAGTAGGTTTTACAAAAACAACCTTCAACTTAGGTCTATCCTCATTCTCAACATTGTGGACTACTGACAGATCAATGATTCTCTTAATTATGAACTTTTACCAAACAAATTTGTGGAAAAATCATAAAATACCTCTTTCTAAAAATAGGGTTTTCTTTGAGATCACTCTGACAAGTCACTTATGAGTTCTCTTCACTTCAGATGAATTTGCAATGAAGTGAAAATTAATTTTGTACTCCATTTATTTCATCAACTTGAACTTGCATTAATTACATACTTTCCAAACATGAAAAAGTTGTCAATTACGTTTTGTAATAAAATAATTTCTCAAGATCATCTATTTGATCTTTAGATGTCACCTGAGGTTTTCCATAGCTAGTTTCCATCATGATAAAACTCTAGTGAACTTCACATCCTAAAATCCTCTGAAAAAACATACTTTTCATCTTCTATTACAAAAATAACCTTTACTGTAATACCAGTAACTCTAAATTCCTTTATCACTTGCTTAGATGAGCTCCAAATTACAAGCAAGCTTAGGTACCAACTAAACTTATCTTGATACATCTTTTTCCAACTTTGCTACCTCTAGTTCCATCTCTAGATGAAGTTCTCAAATTATGTTGTGAACAAGCTTAATTCAACTTATTTTAATCAAACTCAACAATTGACTTTGATTTTCTTGTCTCATCATCATTTAGCTTTTCTTTTGAGATATATACTCCTTTCAAAAATGCTTCATTAAGTTCTTCTCAAAGTTCATAAACAATGTTTTTGTGTTCCTCATTGCCTTTGTTAGTTCTAGAGTTCCTTTCATGGTTCCTTCTATCAATTCTGATGGTTTTTCCATCATTCCTTCTATTCCTAAAGTTTCTTCCATTGTTCCTTCTATCTCCAAAGTTTTTGTCCATTCTACAGTACTTTGCTATGTGTCCGAAGTTGTTGTACAATTGACATATAGATGCTCTACTTTTAGGATTTTCCTGATCATCAAGTGTATGACAATTTCAAGCAATGTGTCCTAAGTTGTTACACTTATAACACATGATCTATCTTCTATCTTCATAAGATCTTCCTTCTCTTGATTTCCTTTCATTATATCTTCTTCTATCTCCAAGGTTAGTATTTCTAGACATTCTACTATTTTTTCTTTCATTATCATACTTAGGATTCCTATAATCAATTGCACTATGACCCATACCATGACAATAATGACAATAAAAGTCCTTAACATGATTAAGTGACTTATTAGTACAATCTTTTTTCATATGAAATATTTCATTACATAAAAAAAACTTACCTCTAAATTCATACCTAGTTTCCTTAGGAGATTCCACTTGCTTTGGTTCATCCAAGATTTCAACTTCTTTGTTTTGCTTAATTTATTTGGATTTATTAGAAGATTGTTTGGATTCAATCTAATCATTAGATTTATCTTTCAAATTTGATCTAATGTCAAGTTTCTTCATAGACATGTTAATTAGATAACCAAGACCAGTTTTATCATAAGTAGGTCTCTGTATTGATATTGAATCATCAAGCTTTTCTTTGCTAGAATAAAGCTTCTAAAGTTACTGCTTGCATTGAGTTAATTCACCTTTCACAATAGTATTGTACTTATGGAGTTCTTGATAATCTTCTTTTAATGTTTCAAACTCAGATGTTTTCTTTGCTAGACTTGCTCTTAGATTTGCATTTTAAATCTTCAAATCAATTTCAACTTTGCTAGGATCATTTCTCAAAGTCAACTTCAAATTCGTAATCTTCAATTCGTGCTTTAAGATTTTGTACTCTATCTTCAAATTTGAATAATCATCATCACTAGTTCTAGATTTTGTAGATTCAAGCTTGGATTTGGGATGTTCAATCTTTTCCTTCAATTGATCGATGTATAACTTTGGAGTCTTCATATCTATCCTTCAGCTTATCTCTTTCTTCAATAAGGAGATCAATTTGTTCAAGAGCTTCTTCAAGGTTCTTCATTAACCATTCCATATCCATAGGGATCTTACTCAAGCTGTTAAGCCTTTTCAAAGTAACTATGCTTTGATGTCAATTATTAGAAATAGGGCTTACTTGGGGGGGGCGAGGGGTAATCTATAAACTTTAGTCACCAACTAGATATTATTTCTTACTTTAAACCATGCATAAAAAAAAAAAGTAATATAAAATAGTAATAGTAACAATGTACAAAGATAACTTATAACACCATTTTTTTTAACTAGGGAAACCTTGGCCAAGGGAAAACCCTAACAGGGATGATACCCACTAGATAATATACTGATATATAAGTTCCTTGTTAGAGGATGGACCCTATTAGGAGTCAATGAGAAAATCCAGTATAAGGAGTCCCTGATAGTAGACTTTGAATCCCTATTAGGAGATTCCAACCTTGTTAGGAGTTGTGGAGTAAATGCAAGATGAGCCCACTGCCCAAACATGCACTTCTAATTACAAGAAGAGCTGACTACCCAAACAATTATTCAGACTTTTGGAACATGTATTGTATCTTCTTCCTTGACTGATCTCTGATCTTTAGCTCAATCTGGGATCACAAAATAACTCATATAAAACTTCACATATATCACTTTCACAAAAGTTTTCATATAATCACAATTACAAGATAGCACTTGCAATCATAATCACAAATTACTTACAATTCTTATCGCAAAATGTCCTTTGCATAAATGCTATGCGTTTACACAAATTATTGTTAGGTTAGCTAAGACCACAATCTACTTTTCCAACTCAGAGTAAACATCTAGGATGTCAGCCGAAATTGGACAAGTAATTATCTTGTAAACAAAATAATCCTTTCCTTCAATTCTGCTGTCCTATTTCACTTTAGACATGATTATCTCTATTTTTTACAGATTGTAATAAATTTTGAGGTTATAAACATCATCACCAATATTTATAATATCTCCATCTAACTTTTCTAGTCATAATATGATGTTAGCAACAAATTATAAATAAAACATTACACTGCTATAAATCAAATTCTATACTTAGACAATTTTCTAATTACCAAACACTAAGTATCTTTATTTCCAAGGTTTCTTGTAAGCATGTACATCATCTGTTGCCATAAATGACAACAATTACATATCACTCTTAGCCAATTTTCAATAGTTCTTAACATCTGTGGGAGGACCAGAGATTTGAATAGTATGCATCTTCCCACATATCCTTATGTCTTGCTTGATGGATCAAAATTTTGTAGAAACACACCTTGCATTTGTAATTGAAATGTAATTGTTATGCTATCCACATGCCCTAGAATCTCACAGATAAGATCATCATCAAAGACATCATTCAGGTGGGCATTGAATGATTTGAGAAAAATAAGTTGAATGGGCAATTTCCAAGAAAACAAACTATAAATTTGTCAATTTCTTGAACCAACATAGCTGCTAAATATTGATTTTATTCCCCATTTTATAGAAAAGAGAGGTCAAAATTTGCAATTTGCCAAATTGAAGAACAAATGGAACATTCCACCCCACGTTTCTTGATCTTATCACACAAGGTAGATAGATTCACATTTCAAGTTATTTGGCTTCATCCTGATCACTAAGGGCCCATTTGGTTGTAGGCATATGAATGGAGAATAGGGATGCAATATTGGGAATAGGAATGACTATTCCAATAACAACTATTTTTTGGAATGGGTATAAGCTCATTTTAGAGGTAAAATGGGAATATATATTCCTATTCCCTATTCCATTTTACAAACCAAACAAAGAATATAAAATGTATTCCAAAATTTGTATTCCTATTCTGAAAACCAAACATGCCCTCAAACCATTGGAATTGGTTGAATTTACACAAGAAAACTACCAAAGAATGTGTTTTAACTTTTTAATATATTTCAAGTCACAACTTTTGAAGATGAGATCAAGCCCAAATAGTCAAATGAGACTACATGTGGATAAGGATTTCCATGTTGCAAGAGACATGGAATAATATGCTTTGTATGACTTGTTTAATCAATAAAACTTTCTATTCAAAAGATTTGAGATAGAAGGTTTAAACGTATTCATCTTTTTTATTAGCAAGAGTGCTAACTTGTAATTTCATAGAGGGTAGCTAAATCATCCTTATGTGCTTTATGATATGACTCACATTCACACACATAGTTTAAGCAACCTTCAAAAACTGACAAGAGGCAAAGAGAAGATATTTACTAGCAAACACACCTTAGTGTGCAATGGGTACACCATAGAAATACGGAAGGTCAACTAAGTATTTGTCCCTTTATGTTTCTTTTCCTCTGTATATCTTAACTCTCTATCTCCATTTTTTTTTCTATTTTTCTCATAGTCCTACACTCTATCTTTGCCTCTATTTCCATCTTTCTCCACCCTCCATATCCCTTTTATTCTCATCTCCATGTCTATAACTTTCTCTATCTCCTTACTCTCTATCTCTTTTTCTCTTCCCTCTACACCTTGCCCATTATCTCTCCCTATCTCTTCTCCCTCCCCTCTCTCCATTAAGCATAATATTTGCAATATTTCAACACTTGAGTATTCAACATAATCTTTGCAACTAAACAATAGTAAAGACACATTCTCCTACAATTTGGATAAAATATGCACTAGTATATATAGAATAAGATATATTTTCCTATAGAATCATAACAGCCAGTGTAATCTAGTGCATATTTAATTGAAAAGCCACCATGCCTGAACAAAGCTATAATAGATAGTAAATATTTACACAAAATTAACAAGTTAAAAACATTAATATTGTTTGATATTTTGTCAAAAACATGCAACAATGAAAGCCAAATACTATGGGAAATGTAGCCTGTGAAATGTATATTGTTGAAACAATGATGTGCACAAATGTGATGTAGGAGCCTTGCAAATTTGGCTGACGAGATGAATCGTAGCACAATAGTGGATTGACTCAAGCTCCCAATGATATTGGATATTCAAATGATTATTTCTAAAAAGGAATACACAAGTAAATGTTCCATCCTATGATTTTTGTGGGGAGGAATCCTTGCGACTAAGATGACAAATTCTTAATGATAAATTATTCCCCAACTCAATGATAAACCCATCAAAATTGTAAACCTGTTGTTTTTGACTGGTGTATAAACTATGTTCAGTTAAATATAAAAAATATTTATTTTTAAAATAATGTATAACTAAATGTCAACTGAAAAATAGTGAAAAGGTGAACAAAAATCTACGTTGCAAATTGTCTCAATGGCAGTCATTTGGTCTCCATGATTGAACACTGTTGGATGTAATTTTTAGCTCCTCACATTCATAAAATAAGGAAATACCTTCGGCATAACAAGCTATACCAAGCCCTCCTAAGTCCACTCTTTTTCGTAGGAGGATTGTAAGCTTGTTAAGAGTTTCCTAATGGCCACATACAACTTTGTTATGTTAATCTTGTTATGTATAAAGATGAGACTAAGTTCAAGAGAAAGAGGAAGTTGTGGTAATCTTGATTACAATACAAGAAGTAAGCCTGTGAACTAGTTCAATACCAAGAATGTTGCAAATATTCTTAATTTGATGCCCTCTCTTACAATCCTTGAAACTTTAAAAGGCATAGCCCAAAATCACACAATTAATCATGACCATCACTTTAAACATTCATATCTATAAATAAATTCCAGTCTTTGAAGAATACATGATTCTTTTTATTTGCTTACTGTTTCAATAATAATATTGTTGTTCAACAATGAAAAATCTTTTTAAAATGTTTGAAATTGAATATTGGAAAAGGTTTCAAGCAATATTTGAATGTGAGCATTCTAAGTTTTATAAATCTATCTATGTATATTATCAGTATAAACATGCTAGCTATATGGACTATCATAATTTATATTAAAAAATAAATAAATATTCTTTGCAATAAAGCTAGCTATCAAGTTTTGAAGGGACATCAAAACCATATACAAGCCAAATTCATATTTGGAATATAATAAAGGAATCTTGAAGTAAATTGGAAAGGGAAATCACTCAAAAGAAAATAGACTATTGTAAAAGTTCATGTATTTGTAACATCCAACAAACTATGAACTTCAGTGAAAAGCTATGATCAAGCCTACATGCATCCCACATCCTATGAGAAGATCAAAGACACCCCAATTTTGTCTACCCCACCTATAGGTTCTATCATAGACATTATGGATGTCCTTATCCATCAAATAATCAAAAGAACAAATAAGTGGGTAGGGTGGACCTGAGCAAGGAAGAAGAGGATCAAGAGCATTGGTTCTATGGGTTGAGTATCTTATAGAGCCACCTAGTTGACTACAACAACAACCACCATAGCTACTACTTCAACATCTATAGGCCCATCATAATCTATTGGTCAAGGTGGAGAACAATCTCCAAAGAAGAATGTGCCAATCACTCCTACCTATGGAGGTGGATCTCTTCTAGACATCAAGAAAGTTGGGGAGGAGGAGGGAGATAAGGACAAGGAGAAAGAACAAGAGAAATTAGTGGTGAAGCCTGCTTCTCCTATCCAAATCATCAATTTGGATGGTGACACCAACCACATGGATGGCCAAGAACAAGGCACATCTCAATAAAGGGATACCTTGGCCCTCTAAGTGTCTAAGGTTGCTACCTTCCCTATCGCTTCCTAGAGCAAGAAAACTCCCTTGATACCAAGGAAGCTATTTGATCCTACTACCTTGTAGTCGACTATCAATGTGCTCTCTATAGAGTCATGGCTTGAAGAGATCCTTGATAGGAAGAAGAGGAGATATGAAGAAGCAACTCCATTGAATGACTTGATTACACAAGCCACCTCTTCTTAGCCATCCAAGAAGACTAAGAAGTAGAAGATAATTGTTGGATTGGCCACTAATTCAGCTATTGGCCACATGTTGGTGGAGATTTCTAAGCCACAAAAGGAAGACAAATTTTATGAGCTTTCCAAAGATGACTTCCAAATCAAAATAGTGAATTGTCGTATCCATGTTCACGACTCCATGGTAAACATGTGGGAGTCCACCAATGAGAAAATTAAAGATAAGTTGGAAGAACTTAGAGCAAAAAAGGAGGTCCTAAAGGCCTTGAAAAAGGAATTGATGGAGTACATTAGGTCTACACTCATGATAATTTCATCAAGCTAATTCAACCTGAATTCAGAGGAGAACAAAAATATACTCCTAAAGCTACAACAAGAGAGGCAATTTGGGCAGCTTGGTCGAGCATGGGTAGACCAAATGAAGGCTCAAGGTCCCCCATTAATTAAAAATTTGGGAGGTCTAGTCTTAGATGCTCATAAGCTAAGGGAGTTAGCTTCAAATAATCAAACCACCATACAAAAGGAAGCAACTAGACTAACAGAGAAGTTGGCCCTACTACAAGAGGTTGTTGACATGAAGACTAATGCTGCCATTACCCATGGGATCCTCAAGATGGGAAAGGAGTCATTGTTTCACTAGAAACAATCCTTGTAATTTATTATAGAGACCTTTATGAGGTCTGCAAACAAGCTCAAGGATGTACATGACCTAGTGTAGAAGTTCATCAAGAAATTATTTCAATATTTGAAGATACTGCATACAGAGTCTTCTATGTTTGCTAATGGTAAGCTTTTTAATATTGAGAAGATGAAGTCAAAATTCTTGGCATTTTTTGATGAAGCCACTAACCCACTCAACTTCCAAATGTCCAAAATTCAAGAACTCTTAGCAACAAACTCAATCTTAAGGAGAGAATTGAAGAAGTTCCAGTCAAGGGTCACCATAATTGATTAATTGACTTAGATGCATGACTATTGCATGATTCAAGATTACAACATCATCATTCCAAATGTTGAAAAACTCGACAAAGTAACTAATGCCATGAAAGCTTACAAAGCCAAAGTAGTTACTTCTAAGAAGGCATGATGTTCTGATGTTCTTCTAGACATATGTCACTCTCTCTTCTTTCTTTTGTATCCATTAATGGCATTGTGTCAGTCTCTATAACTGACAATGGTTCATTTTAGCTTATTCTATTTAGATATGCTATATTAATGCAATCATCTAGTGTAACTGATCATTTTGAGAAGGCTTATATATGTAACTTTTTGAGAAGTTAATAAGATCGACATAATTACTTTTGGGAAAACCCTGGTAGTTAGGACTACTGTGTGTGACTCCAAGTCCAATTTTAATTCTATTGTTCATTTAGTTTTGGTATCGTATGTGGAATGAATGTGTTGTTGAAAATTGAATTAATGCAAATGAACTTGGGTTTATTTCCTTCACTTAATAAATTGTATGTTTTACTTTCTTTAGCATAGGCAACCTTTCATTCTTTCTATTGTATGCTATAGTTTATGTGTTTAGTGTAGTTCATTGCATAAGGAGACTAGAAATTAGTTGATGGAGTGGCTGAAATACATACAATCCAAGTATTGTCAAAAGATCAATTAACTTTGTATTATGAGAATTACCCATTTTGTCATCTTTTCTTTCTCTCTTGCTGTAGTAGCTGGTCATGAATGTTTCCATTTCTTGAATTTAGGTTAGAATAGATTGCGTGATGTGAGTTAGTCCCCCTTTCACTTGCCTAGGTCATTTAAAGTGTTGAGCAACTTGGTTTTTTCTTTTTCTGCTCTCTGGTTAAGAGCATACTCCCAAAACCCCAAAAAAAAAATTGCAAATCTTGCATATAAAAGGGACTCATACCTTTCAATTGAGGGGTCTGTGATAGATAATGAAACTGACCCATTCTACTTTTAACTTCTTTTTCCTCCGCAAGCAATTGGGTAGTTTAAGAGTCAAGGTATCAACCAAAAAGATAAGGAAGACAAACTATTAACCAATAGTTTTTGGCAACTCTACTAGGGAGTGAACTCATATGTCTTAAGTTCTCTTAGTAAGTCTATGTATGGCTTTACTAAGAAACTTAGAGCCTATCTCTGTGGAACTCAATTAATTGAGCCATGTATAACAACTCATAATAATAAATGGTGTTGCCTCATGAGGGATAAATCCCTGCATTGCAACCTAACCTCGGTTTCTAGGATGAACAAGAGGACATAATAAATCAATTGAATACCTTTCTTAGAAAATCCAAAAGTTCCTTGACAAATATAGAAAAGTAAGCTTTTCCCTTGAAAGAGAAGAAGCCAATGTTGAATATTGGGAGGGAGTGTTACAGTAAAGATGATTAAGAGAAGTGCACCCATTGTGAACGAAGATAAGTTCACATTGGATCCTAAATATACCCACAATGTTGGTGGTAAAGGGAAAGTTGACCCTATGTTTGAAGAAATGAAAAAACTTGAGTTCCCCATATTGTAAGATCCTCTACAAAGAGGGAGAGTCTGTTTATGAGATCTAGTGTTTCAAGGTATCTGTGGAGCTCTTTTTTTGCCACCCCATCCTATCTCTTAGATACACAGTCATTCCTCTTCTCCTCCTATTTTCTACACTCAACTCCCATCATTGTGTAACACCCTCACTCTTCATGAAGTAGTTACCCCTACTACTGTCACTTTTTAGCTCATACCAGTAATCCTCTCTACCTCAATGGTTGTTCCTCGGGTTAATTCAATTGGTCCTCTGCAACTTGTTTCCAATAATGACCTACCAAGAACTTCTTGAAAGAATTTTCAAAAATTCAATGTTGATGGGAAGGTCTTTGCTGACGAGCACATTGCAACATTCTTTGCTGCATTCAGTATTGTTTGTCCTTAGCATGAAGATGTAGCAATGAGAATGTTTTTGGAAACTCTGGTTGAGAATGCAGCTGATTGGTTTGAGCATCTCCTAGTGGGATGCATCACAACCTAGGATGACATGTGGAATTGATTTGAAGCATGCTACAAGAGTAAAAAATATGAACACACTTTGTTGACTCAACTTACCTAGATAAAGAAGGAACCCAGTGTTCCTATGAGAGACTTCATTACAAAGTTTAATAGATTGGTCAATAGGATCCCTGCCACAAGAAAACCTACTACAGACAACCAGAAAATGTTCTTTATAAGATCCTTGCCCCTTGACATAAGTTTTCAAATTAGGCATGTACATGTGGCTAATCTATAGGTTGCTCAGATCCTAGCAATCAAATTAGAGGATGATCTAATAGCAACTGAGAAATGGAAAAGAGAAATTTGGAGTGGAGCCTCAACAAGCTTTTCTACTAATACAACTAACAATACTGAAGAAATGCTTCAAAAGCTATCAAACAAAAGGATTACCATGAAAAGACAATTGAGGAAGCTCATTTATTCTCTCCAACAACCATATCAAGGCATTTCCTAAAGACCACATGAAGGTAGACCATTGCAATTGTTATCTACTCAATAAAAGCTTGCTATTAACGCACCTCCCAAGAAGAAAAATATGTGTATTCCTACTCAAAAATAATAGGTATAAGCAGATCACTACTAGTAATGAGCTAACAATTGAGTATACTAAAAGTGAAGATGATTTTGCTCCCCATGGTGACTTTGGAACATTCTTTTTGAAATATGAATCAGTTTTAGATGTTGGAGGTGATTGCTTCACCAAATTGGATGGAATTCAAATGACTATGGCTATAAGAATTTAGAGATAGAGAGAAGAATTTGATGAACTCTATTCCTACCTGGAACGCAACCACTAGCCCTTCACTAATTGTAGTTAGAGCATCCAATTCCTCATCCTAGAGGAAAGAACAGACAAAGTTTGAGCCAAATGGCAAGCATCACTCCACTTTTGACATAATAAAATATTGTAAAGATGCTCATATCTAGGTGTCTCCCCTTGACTATCTTAAAACTCATCTTGTTGAATTGCAAAAGTTAGTAGATTATTGTAAAGGAAATGCTAATGCCAAAACTCAACCTAATGTTAATTATACCATTAGCAATGACCAACCTCGATTGGTTAGTGGCCCACTAGATGATGAAGAGCATGTCTTTCCTATGCTCTTCAAAGAGAAAGAAGCATCAATCTTGACTACCTCATTTGGTTAGAAACTTGATCCATTTTATGTGTCCTTATATGAAAATGGTCATAAGCTTAGTAACTGCATAATTGATTCTAGAGCTTCTGATAATGTCATGCCCTCTTTTGTCACTTGTGACCTTTTCTTGGCCCTTACCAAGACATTTGGACATTTCTATTCCATGGATGCAAAGTAGGTCCCTCTATTAGGTCAAATGGAAGATGCACAAGTAGCATTGGTTGCACATCCTGCAAAGAGAATGAAAGTAACCATCCTCGTAGTAGATATTCCAACTAGCTATGGTATGCTTTTGAGTAGAAGAATTTGTATGGACATGGGAGAGGAAATCAAGATGGATTGGTCTCATTCCATAATCCTTGTGGGGAATAAGAAAATCAAGTTGGAACCTAAGGAGAAGGCCAAATTCATAGTCTTGAAGTCTAATGATCTTAAGGCATAGATCCTATATCAAGAGATGGAGTTCAAAAATTACATGATGTTTTTCAACTTCAATCATTTGGAAGGTCAACCAAAGCCTCCTAGTGACCCAAATATTTGGACCCTAGAGTTTGATGGAAGTTGTGCTACTACTGAGTCTGGAGCTGGCGTCCCTAGTTGGAGATGTAACTCAACTTCCATACAAGATGTAGTTCAAAAACACCAACAACATAGTGGAGTACAAATCCTTTTTGTTAGGTATTACCACTATGAAGCAAAGAGGTGTGAATGTCTTAAGAGCTTGAGGAGATACAAAGCTGATAGTAAAACAAGTTCAAGCTCAATATACTATAAAAAATGTAAGGCTTGGAAATAATAGAAACAAAGTTTGGGATGAGATTGATGACCTAGAAGCCTTCTCAATATAAGTTGTTCTAAGAGAATAGAATGTAAGGGTAGATTTGCTGGTTGCCTCTTCCTCACTTCTACTTCTGCATCCAAATTTCTCAAATAATTAGTACAAAGTTGAAGTTTTATTTAGGCCCAATGTTGAGACATGATTCCTTTTTAATAATGATAAATAGATCTAGTCTTTCCTAGAAAGCTCCAAACCTTTCAGTGATTAGTAATTCTAAGGAAGTGAAAATACCTACAAAGATTTCTCCCTTGACACCAAGAAAGAGACAAAGCTTGGAGCTAAGCAGCTCAAAGGTAATAAAATTCCTAGACATCTCATTTCCCTTGAAAAGTTGTTTGATAGGTATGATGCATTTATCAGAAGGGAAATGGGTAGGAAGGGTGGCACTACTAGAGAATTTGAAGGGATGAACATTGGAACTAAATATTAACCTAAAATGATCAATATTGATATTAGCTACTCAAAAGAAGAAAGGGCTAAAGGTAATGGACTATTGTTAGAATGCCAAGATGTGTTTGTTTGGGCGTATGAGGACCAAAAGACATTTAGGAATGGTGAATTCAAGAACAAAATCCCCCTCAAATCTGAAGTTACTCCCTTTAGATAGAAGTAACATAATCACAACCCTATGGTCTCTAACACCATCTTTAGATAAGTTCACAAGATGCTGCCAGGAAGAATCATCTACCCCATACACCATTCAATATGGATAGCCAATATTGTTCCTATCTAGAAAAAGAATGGGGAGATTATAATTTTTGTGGACTTTAGCAATTTAAATAAGGCATCTCTAAAGGACAACTACACTTTGCCCAATATGGATCATTTACTACAAACAATGTTCGACTCTGAAATGATGTCCATGTTAGATGGATTTTTGGGTTTCAACCAAATTGAGGTAGACCTAGATGATCAATTCAAAATAATGTTCACCACCCCTTGGGGAACATTTGCATATAACAGAATGTCCTTTGGACTCATCAATTCTAGGGAGACCTTTCAAAGGGCTACAAAATCCTCCTTTGTTGATCTTGAGGACAAAATAATCATCATATACTTGGATGATCTAATTGTTTTCTCCAAGAAAATCACTTAGGGGACTTGGAGAAAGTTTTGAAAAGATGCAAGGGGCATGGGATTTCTCTCAATCCAAAGAAGTCAATCTTCTATGTTACAGAAGGAAAATTGTTCGGTCATATAGTCTCCCAAGAAGGCATCAGGATTGATCTAGAACTTGTTAGAGCTATCCAATAGCTGAATTTTCCATGAAGAAAATCAAGAGTCAAATAATTCTTTGGGCAGGTGAACCTTTGAGGTGCTTCATCCCTAATTTTTTTGAAATCACCAGATGCATAGTTGATATGATGAAGGGAAGTCAATGCTTCAAATGGAATGTTTTTGGAAGAAACACTTTTGATCAAATCAAGGATGTCATAGCCAAAGCACCCATTCTGGTCCATCTAGATTACACTAAGGAGTTCATATTGTATTATTATGCCTTAGCCCACACAATATCTGCAATACTCTTGCAGGAAAATAAGGAAGGCATCCAAGCACCAATCACTTTCATGAGTACTCCTCTTAAAGAGCATGAGTTAAGATACTCTCAAATGGAAAAGAATGCCTATGCAATGGTAAGAGCACTCAAGAATTTCAGATTCTATGTCTTATACTCACATGTTGTAGTTTATGCACCCGACTCTACCGTTTAAAGCATATTAACCATACAAGAGATAGGTTGTAATAGTAGAGGTGCGTGGATGGAAAAAGTGCAAGAATATGACATTGAGATGAATCCAAAAAAGTTAGTGAATGGGAATGACTTGTACAGGATAATTACAAAAAATTGGGATTCAAATCTAGACGATGAATCTTCAAGAATGCTAATGGTCAGATGCCAACACCCGTAGTTCTCAAACATTTCCTATTTTCTCACCTATGAGAATTGCCCAGATGGCCTGACATATAAATATAAAAGAGACCTTAGGATTAAATTAGTTAAGTATGTCATATATGATGACCAACTATATAATAGAGCAATAGATGTAACCTTCTTGAGATGCGTAGACAAGCCCCAACAAGAAAGATTGCTTCAAACTTTCCATAATGAGGCCTATGGTGGGAATTTCTCATCTACAGTCACAACATACAAGATTTTGAGGCAATGCTACTACTGGCCTAGCATGTTCAAAGATGCATATAAATGGGTGGCCAAATGTGATAAGTGTAGAATTTTTTCCAGCAAGGCTTAATTGGTTGCTCTACTTCTAAAGCCAAATTGTAATTGAAGACCCCTTTCAGCAATGGGAAATTGATTTTATTGGACCAATCAATCCATCCTCTTTTGTGGGTCATTTATATTTCATCACTACTATATATTACTTCACCAAATGTGTGGAAGCCAAGCCTACCAAGAAAACTATTTTTGAAGTCATCTATGAGTTCATCAAAGAGAACATTTCGGTAAGGTTTGGGGTGCCACTGAAGCTTGTCATGGATAGTGCTAGTTACTTTTCTTCTATGGAGATCATTGAGTTCTGCTATGACAAAAATGTACACCTCAACCATTCATCAGATTACTTTCCTCAAGGGAATGGTCAAATAGAATAAAGTAATAAGAACTTGATTAATATCAAGAAAAAGTTGGTTTTTGAGAACTAGAAGAACTAGCACAAAAGATTGCATGAAGCACTCTGGGTAGATAGAGTAACACCCAAGAAGGCAATCAGGATTTCTTTATTTGAGCATTGTCAATGATTCCACCAAACATTTTAATGGTATAAGATGTAAGAAAATGCTATAACTATAAGATTGGTAGCATTAGGGATATGGAAATTAGAGAAGCATACAAAAAACTCTATGATAACAGTATACTGAAGGAACAATTCAAAATCATAGAGAAAAAGGATTAACACGAGCCCTAGATTTTCTAAATGTGTTTAAGATAGAGTGGATTAGGATAGTGCTTAGTCAAATTCATGATGGTTCACTATGGCTGGACAATGAACGTATCAAAATTACTAAGAAAATAATTCATAAGGTTATTGTTTACTTGACCTAGATCGGCCTAAGTTACTAAGAAGTGACTCAAAGGAGGTGATTGAGAAAAATATTGGAGTTGTATGGAACAAGAGAGACATGCCGATTGACACAATCACTGATCCTCTTATAGACTTTGCTATAAGGGTTATATCACACAAGTTCTATCAATCTAGTAGATTAAACAGTGTGCCCTATATAGTTGTGGATGTTGTATACAAGATTGTTAAGAAAGATCATACATATGATCTAGTAGAGCTACAACTACAACAATTTGATGGAGAACCTTGGACCAATAAGGAAAACCAAGAGTGCATAATGTAAATTTGGTTCCATATTAATATGCATATTCTTTTATGTGCAAAAAACCTTTCCAACATTTGGAATAGTTGTATGGAAGACCAATAGGTTAGTAGTAGTGTAGATTGGTGAATCCATTGAATAGTTAGGTGAGAACATTGAATCTATAATGACTAGCTACTTTGAAGATTTCAAACAGTCAATGAAGAAAAGGTTCATAATACTAGTGCCACTAGTAGAGAAACACTATGATGATGTATTTTTTCTTGTGGATGCTGACTACACTTTTGTACAAGCTACTACACCAAGGTTGAGATGGTTGAGACCCTTAGGTTATCAAATAAATATGGATGAAGCCTCTATAACCATTACTGCTTTAGTATTAGAAGAGGTAGATAAAAGTGCAAAGATATTTGGAAATTATGAAATAGCTAAATCCAAAATCACAATGGAATTGAAGATCGCCTCTACCATGAAAAAAAAAGGAGAAGATAGTGAAGATGTTGAAAGCTAAATTTGGAGAGGGTGCCAAAGAGGAAGAAGAAGAAGAAGAAGAGGATGAAGAGGAAGAAGAAACCCAAGCACAAGAACCTCTTGTATTAACATAGGGTATGGGTAAAGATTATCCAAAAGAGGAGGAGACTGAAATAACTAAAGGTGCTAGGGGAGAAGAAGCCAAGGAGGCACCTGCTCCTACCAAGCCAAAGAAGAGGACGATTGAGGTCCAACTAGTGACTAAAGCTAAAAGGGTAGCTAAGTCAAGTCAACCCAAGTCCACTGCACCTATTACAATACATGTGCAACAATTCAAAAGGATAAAGAAAAGACCAAACCAGTAGAACAAGGAGGTCAAGTGCTGAAAAGGCCAAGAAGGAAGTATGTGGCACAAGTAGAGTCTAATGAAGAGAAAATAGAGTCAGATGACATCAACCAATTTAAGGTGGTGAGTCATAATCCTCTTTCAGACTTAGAAAATTTATGTGAAAATGTTAAGAATAGTGTAGACTTATCAAGATTTACACATGTTGATTTTGATAATTTGGGTACAGTAGAGAAAAATCAAGTGGAAGAAGCCATATATGTTATAATGGAAAAATTCAAGACAACTCCACTAGAGATTTCCAACTCAATGCCAAAGAGTTTATATTATATAGTTGAGCAAAAATGGCACTATTGTTTGAACTTGGAAAGACAAATTAGGGAGACCACATTGGCCCAAGTGATGCTTGAACTAATTAAGGAACACATTGCTAAGGTTCTAAAGAAGTATACAGTTTGGTTTACACCTAAATATAGAGCCTTTAGTATTTTACAAAACACTATTGAGGATGTAGTTAAGAAGTTCACATAGATATGGAGACTCACTTATGGGTTGACTACAGTGAAGGAAGAAGAACATAAACCAATTGAAGTGAAGGATGATAAAGGGAGTGTTGACAAAAATAACACCATTAAGGGAGGAACTAAAATGAACATAGATGACAAGGTAATGGTCGAGCCAGAGTAGCAGCATGAAGAACATAGTGTACAAGATACACAATTATTGAGTGTCAGTCCTCAACATGACACAAATGAAACTACTGAAATACTAACTGTCAAGGATGTTTTTGATCTATTATCTTAAAATATCAATCCCCTTACAAAGGATGATTTGAAGAAGATACTTGATCAAACTACATTGCAGGCACAATTATGTGCTAATCCTATGTTGGTAAGTACAGATGAACTATAAAAGACAATGACTAATACTACAAGGGAAAAGGTGAATCCAAAAAAACCACCTTCTATCATCCCTCCAGCTATAATGTACAACCTTTGGTCCAAACACTAGAAGATAAAACTTCCAAGAATGATATAGTAGAGATGAGCATAGTGGAAACACAAGTTGCTATTGTAGAACAACAAGAAATAAGTTAGATAGACTTATCTGCACCTACAACATAAAATCAAGGTGCAAGTCAAGTCATTGTGACAGAATAGGGAAAGCTTGAAGAGACATTAAAAAAATCTAGAATGAAGGAACAAACAACCATCCAAGCCCTGGTAACCTTACTAGCATCTGGCACTCCTTCCACACAAACTCTTCAAAAGCCAAGCACAGGTGCAACTCCATTACAAATTTGAGTGTCGAGCCTGAGTTCATCAAAGGTAGAAGAATTCATAAACTATGGAGATGTGACCCTTGATGAAGAAATCATTTTTCCCAAGTATGACTATGATAAAATAACCATAGAATAGATGGGCATACCACAACAAGCCCTGGCAAGGAAGAAGCAACAAGAAATTCTTAGAAGGGAGCATAGGTAGAAGTAGACACTATAGAATATTAAAGACATCTTTTTAGATGCATTCAGTCTATCGACTCTTGATGAGAACAAGTCACTATTGATACAACTGATAGACATAGTGGATAAGGTCAGTAATGAAGGACCTAAATACAAATGCCAAATTACTTGAATGGTCAGAAAAGAAGTTTCAAAGCAAAGGCAATGAAAAGATATTAGGTGATATAGCACTAACACAAGTTGCATTAGAAACCAAGGTTGAGGATGTGAAAAAGGTACTTGAGAACATATTCTCGTTGTACACAAAATTGTGCAATCCCTCACTCTTCACCCAAGAGACCAGAAGTCACATCTTGAGCTTGGAAAGCCAAATTACTTCATCAGGTGCCAAACTACCTATGAATCTAACTTAGAGTGAGAAGCATTTTAGGACATTGCTTCAAACCCAGAGTTAGTTAGCTATATTGATGATGGATGAGGCTAACATAAGAGCCAAACTAACTAGCATCTAGGAAACTCTCACCCCCCATATGAAAATTTTGCACAAGGAATTGGGCTATCCTAAAACCCTAACGAAGAAAGACCTAAATCTTTCTACACTAGATGTTCTAGTTCACCTTACTACTGAGCTAGCAATTAAAATCAAGTCATTGGATGTAGCATGTGAGAACTGGGATGTAGCTCTCAAGATGATATTGGATGTCCATAAATCTTTTCTAGACAAACACACTATAAGTGTATAGCCCATTGACATAAGTGTCAAAAAGGGGGAAAATAAGAAAAGGGGGAGAAATATTTTGGGGGAGAATAAGACTTTTGGAGAGATATAAGGAGAATGAGATGGGAGAGTGAGCAGAGGGGGAGACAAAAGCAAGACAAAGGATAGAGTAATGATAGAAAAAGCTAAGGGAAGAACAAGTTTACTCAACATAAAGTCAAAGAGTATCAAATTTACTTAGAAAGAGTACTAGATTTTGGATATAGTATAGAGATATCAACTTAGGGGGAATTATCAAATTTTGAGGTATACAAGTTATTACAAAATTTTGACATTTTGAAGTTTTGTATATAAGCTAAGTTAAGGTATGTTGTAGTGCCTGCCCTTAGGTCGCATTTTTGTTATCATTGTCAAACTCTTTTAGGGCTAGTTTTATGTTGATGATTAATAGTGGCATTGTTTTGAGATTATCAGATATTGTTTCAAATTTAGTTTATTATGTGATGAGATTACTTGGTACTTTGTAGTTCATGTATCTATGATAATTATTTTAGTGTTTGTAGTTGTTGATGATGATTAGTTAGTTGATTTATTATCATATGTGTTTTCTTATGGATACTTACCCCATACTTGCATGTGTATGGTGTGCATGTTTGTTTTCTTTCTGTATGGCATTTCTGATGTGGTTAAGGAAGGGAGTCGTAGTCACCTGCTAGTCAGGATCTACACGATGCACCACTTCCTTCCATTGCCTACTTAGCTTAGTATATATTGTCTATGTACATGCACCAGGTATCGACTTCCTTGAATTGCCAGGATGAGCGTACCATATCACATTATCTCAATGGTAAGAGAGGGGAGATAAATTCTCAAGTCCAAATCCCAACCCTTTAAGCCATTTGTCCTAATTGGAAATTAGGACAAGCATCTGAGTTGAGTACCCTTTGAATATGTAGGATGATGTAATTCGTGATATTAACCCTTTTTGTTTGATTTTGTATGTGTTTTGCTATAAGTGGGTTTTTCGTATTTTATTTTATGAGTCTTTGGTGTATTTGCTATTAATTAAGCCTAATTAAAAGATTTAATTAATGATTTAATTTAATGAAAAATTAATATGGTATTTTAATATTTATTTTATTTAATTAATTAAGAAATTAATTAAATAAAATAATTAAATTTGAAGATAAAAGTTATAATTTTAAAGTTGGAATGTGATAATATTTATTTAAGTTGATAAATATTTTAGCAATTAAGTTTCGAAAGTGAATTTAAAAGTGGAAAAGATATTAAAATTATTAAAAGATTATAGGTTGCATGATGTGTGCATGTGATTAAAATATAAATATATTAAGATAAAACAAGTGGAGTTATTAAAGTGAGTGCATAAGATTTAAAAATTAATAAATTAAATTGAAAAGAGTAAAGTGAATATTAAATTAATTAATGTGCATTATTTTAATATTCGTTCACATAGGAGTATGCGAACTCTCGTGAGTTGTCATGTTGACAACACATGAGTTTGCACTCTAATTATGCACGTGTTGTCAACAACACAGGAATTAGTACACAAATTAAGCACATAGTGTCTACAACCTTATGACTCATCTAGGATGTTGGAAAAGACTCATGCTTAGTTGTCAACACCTTCTGGTTGTTTCTAGAGACATTCTAGGTGCTTCTTGAGAGTTCTTTATATTCAAGCACTCCTAGAAGCTTAGGGAGAGCATTTGGAGCATGGTTGGAGGACTGAGAACGTGGGAGAAGGAAGGAGCTTGCTCTGCAAATTCTGAGGAGAAGTGATTTAGCATCAAAGTCTGGGTAGACACTTCTGACTTTGCTTATGTTATTTCCACTTCTTGCACTTCTTGTCTTCTTTGTGTCTTCTGAATGCTTTATGAGAATTTTCATATCGTGGTTGTATATATTTTGTCATGGGTAGTTAAAATTTTATTTGAGAGAACCTTATATGCGTAGATCTGAGGAGACTATGGGGCTAGGATTTTCAGATGTATTTGGACAAACCTATTTTAAGGAATTAATGAGTAAATTTAGAGAACCATTATTTTAAAGAAAAATTCTTAATTTAAAGAATAAGAAAGCCCTTTTTGTTTAAAAGTTATATATGTGTTATCTTTTTAAATATATAAAATTTGCACACACACACACACACACACACATGTAGATATATATATATATATATCTACATATATATATATATATATATATATATATATATATATATATATATATATATATATGCTATCAAACATTATTACAAATATATATATATATATATATATACATATATATACATATACATATATACACATATACATATATATTTGTGTAAATTGTAGTGGAGAATCGTTACATTTCGTATCGCACATGACAAGCAAAAGTTTTTTAAAAAAATGTTATATAAAATAAAATCATATATGTATGGTGGGAAGGGAGGAAAATTTTACCCCACTCGTTCCCGCTTCATGAGAACTGTCGACAGTTTGTGCCTGCTATCGTAGGTACTACGACTGCCATCGCAGGCCTTGCGACAGAGGCAGGACACACGACCCTCTTAAAAGGAGTCGCAATATTATATATTATGCTCACTACTGTCGCGATTATTATATTGCAGGGAATTTTTTTTTAATTAGAATTTAGGTTATATGAAATCGATATTAAATAATTCGATTTTCATTATTAAATGTAATGAAGTTATTAAATGTTAATTTTTAAGTATGATTAAGTCATTGAATATTAATTATTATATATATATGTACATATAAATATAAATATAAATAAATAAAAATATATATATATATATATATATATATAATATTAATAAAATTTTATTTAAGTAATTAATCAAGTCAATAAAATTTCAAATAAGTGATATAGTTAGAATTTTAAGAGTTTAAATATTTAAGTTACCAATTATTTTGGGGTTCTCGAAATTGTAATCGACTTTTTGAAAATGATAAATGATTTAAAAGTATTAATAATAATTTGTTAATTATTATTAAGAGAGGAGAGATATTAATATAGTTTTATATAGTTAGACTATAATAATTAACTTAATTAAATTTAGTTTAATTAAGGTTAATCATAGAATATATTATAAATCAAAGTTTCTGAATTATGCAATTATTTGAGTTCATTAAAATTACTAATTGATTATTGGAATTCAATGGGTAAGTTATTTATTGAAGATCAAAACTAAATGGGGGGTTAAACTTAATTGATCCAACTAT
Source organism: Cupressus sempervirens (assembly GCA_028749045.1). NCBI lineage: Eukaryota > Viridiplantae > Streptophyta > Pinopsida > Cupressales > Cupressaceae > Cupressus > Cupressus sempervirens. The sequence goes on from CM053783.1 coordinate 495,782,283, forward strand.
TTAGATGGGATATCCATACGGTAGCAGAGAGTCTTCTCGCTTGATAATAATCATTGAACTATTAGTTATGATATTAATAATTAAGTTATGCGATAGAGTATTAATTGAAATGATTATCGATAATACAAATTTGTTAAGGAAATATTAGTATTTATTGAAAAGAGTGACGAATGTGGTCATTATAGATTTATTAATAAGATTTCCAATATAAATTATTATTAAATAATAACAAGTCATTATTGAACTATTAATATTGGAGAATTGGATTATAGTTGATTTTTAACTTACAAATTATAGTTAGTTATTAATCAACTGATATTCATTGGGTTGTTGGTGTGGTTATGTAATTATTACTTTAATTAATTAATTAGAGTTAATTAAATTTGATTAATAATTAAGTTATGTAATAGAGTTTTAGTTGATATGATTCTTTTAACAAAGTTCTAAAGTATTTACATCGATGTTGATAAGTCTTATTCTAATGACTTGAATAATGACTTTAGATATTTTAATGGTTATTAGTGATGCTTTAATTATTATAACGATTAGATTAATAGACCTAAATTTTAGTAATATTTAGTTGAGTTTTAATTAAGTATTGTTAGAATGATAAAGAGTCATATCTATGTTTATTATTAATTGATTTAATTAAGATTAATTAATAAAGCGAATAATATTAATTAAGGGACAATGAAGATTAGTGTAATGAGTAAATATTTATCCTTCAGTTATTCTTAGAATGTAATTTTAAATAATGGAAGGATAATGTTATCGAGGGAACAAACGGGTTGACTTGTAGGTCAAATGATTAATCTTATATACTTGAAGTATACTTGCAAATAGAAACTGAAACCTCCATACTCAATTCAATTATGTAATTTTAGCAAACCAAAAACATGTGCTTGCATTGTGTTTTCTTTATGCTTTTTGTTTTGGATTTTTGGGTTGACTAGTATTGACCAGTTATAGGACGTCTACCAAAGGCTTGGGGGTTATGATTGTGATGTCATGATGATGTCTTTTGATCTCGATTCTTTATAAACCCAACCATGGTAATGTGATGGTATGCTCTATGAGATGTTTGTATTTACTGATTGTTATTGCTCTCCAGTCTTCTTGTGTGAAGCTGAGATTCATATGTCTGAGACACTTGACTTTACCATTTTTGAGTCATCGATCAATTATCCTTGGATTACTTTCCAGTTGCCATGATGGGACTGAAATGTTGGTTTATTTCTTGATGATTTCATGTTGTGACATGTTTTGACTCAACCATTTTGGAGTCTTCGATTAGTATGATTTTGAAATATATTTTGGTTATTGAGAACTAATGGATACTTTTTATTATCAGTGATACCTTCAGTTTCCAATAGAGAACTATTGTGGTCATAATTATCTATGGATGCTTTTGATTTGCTCATGGAGATTGATACTCTTTTTATGGATTATCTTTTGGTATTTCTTTCTAGTCACTTGTATAGGACTATGGTGATTTTGTGATTTATGATTCCATGAGCTTAGGGTAGGTTATCTACTTGTAGTGTTGGGAAGTGGCTTGCAATGGGGGCCGGAGCCCTAAGTGGCTACCAGGGTAACTCATTGTAAGTTGTTTTAATAACTGAAAACATTTATACTAAATGGGGATTAAATGAACCTAACAAGATAATTGTATGTTCTTTCCCATGCCTTGAGTGCTAGTACAAAATAGGATGGGAGTAGAGAGAATGCTTGGTTGCGACCTTGCATTCTATAGTATGCCTCGTCTATATGAGAGGATACTAGTGGCCGCACAGGGATCACTAGGGGGCTGGGGTCTATTGAGAGACTACCAGGGTAACTCTAGCATGATCCGTGCGATGACACTTTCCTACTTGCATAGTAGGTTTCCTACATGTCTTTGTCTGCCTCTGGGATTAGATGTCATTTTGTGATTGGAACCTTTGAGTTGTATAATTTTAGGATTCCTGGACTTAGAGAGTATTTATGCTATGTGATTTTGATAACCTATTTGGGACTTGAGATTATCTCCTCAGCGTAAGTTCCACGCGGTCGGGTGGTAGTGCTTTTTCACTCTTACCATTTGAGATCCGTCTGAGACACTGTGGCTGATGCATTCTTTGATTATGATGGTGGACATGTATCCTCACATTGATGAATTGCATATGTTAGATGATGTTATCTTATGCTTTATTCCTGCATGTTAGATTTCTTTATGTGTATGTTGTAGCATGTTAGATTGCTTTCTGCATATGATGTAGTATGATTTAGGAGTGACATTCCTACTATGTTAGTATCAATGATCTCTTTGGTGATTTGGAATGTTACACACAGAGGGATGGCTAGGATCCATGACGGTCTAATGATGCTATTTATGGTTGGGAGGAACTGTGCACTTAGTTAATTATGTTTGATGATATATGGTTATCTTTTATGATGATGTATTATGTAATTTCATTTATGTTATTACTTCATGGATTAGATTTAGAATGATGATATAATTTATTTCACATATGTATATTCTTTTAAGCCTTTCATACCTTGTGGCATGTGCAGTTGATGATTGAGCAATCATAAATGTAATTTAAGAACGTTGGACTTTTTAGTATTATTTCATGTGGATGTTGTATTAGATGGATTCATTAATAGTTAATTTATATGTGATTCAACGTTAAGGAATCCATGAAGAATGTAACCTATTATGTCTGTTTATGATTACTTTCAATTGAATAATGTTATTGCTTTCGCTACTATGTTATGAATGGAGTTACTTTCATGTTTTAAAAAAAAAAAAAAAATGGTACCAAACTTAGTGAAACTTTAGGTTAATTCTTTGGATCCTTTGGCAGGGCATTACATATGTTATGCTCATGATATTAAAGATGTTAATATATACTCAAGTGTTTTTGACACTCATGTCAAAGGGGGAGATTGTTGATCTCAAATTGGTTTTGGAAAATGAGTGTCAACACACTTAACTTACTTAATTAGTTCACACCGAACAAGTAGTACATGTCAAGCACAACATGAATATTATAGAGCATGCTAAGTCATGGTGAGTGCTGAGCCACTCATGTGCCAAGTCAATCAAGTGTCAAGAAGATAGACTATGCCGAGTGATTTAGGAGCCAAGTAAATAGTAGATGTTGATAATTACAAATGTTGAGTCATTGTATAAAGATTAGTGCATGCTAAGCATCAGAGACTTCAAATGTTGAGTGAAACAGTTTTGACATATTTGTTTGGAAAGGCACAAACAACTATGTAAAACATTTTTGAGCTGACTTAAGATTGATTTCAATATTTTGAAGATAAGGATGAATCTCTAATTGGATTCCCTATGCAATTACATGCAACTAATCAAAAAATGGGAAGGATTAAGTGGCAAAATAGATGAATCTCAATCATAGATTCAAACCTAACCCTAAGTCACTAGAGTCTTCTTAAGGAGAAAAAACCCTAAACTTTCTATGAATGTTGAAGGAGTGAAGAGAATAGTTTGCATGAAAAAATAGAGCATTCATGGTGGCTTAGAAGTTATGAAGTGAGATTGCATTGCAAAATTAGTTAGAGCATAATAAAAGAAAGAAAATGATACAACAAAGGGACATCTGATCAAGAAGGATCGAAGATACATTAGTTTAGAGGTGATCTGTTATCAAGAAATCAAGTGCTAACTATAAGATCAATGTTGAGACATTTTAACAGGTGATTTCAGTCAAAATCTCTTAACAGAGTAGTCTTAACAGGCTGTTTGAAATCCTGTAATAGGGTGCTTACTTAATTGTAAGTTAAAGTCCTTTTACCAAACACACTTCTAATAGGATGTTAAAATCCTCTAACAAGGTGAGACCTAATAGTCTTTGTAGGCCTTTAATAGGTTATATCTTTCATAGGGTAGATCATGTTTCATGGCCAAAAAACTATAACCTTCATTAGATACACTTTATTGTTGTAGTAGTGAAGATTTGTGGGTGTCATCCCCACTCCAGTTTTACCTTCTCATTAGAGGGTTTCTAGGTAATCATATCTGGTGTCATATGTGTGTGATTTCTTATATGTTTACATGTATTAGATGTACATGCCTTACATATTATTTTAGTTTATTCATTGAATGCATGAGATGGATGTGTGGTAAAAATTTTATGGGTCCTAGTGTAAACTATTGATTCACCCCCCCTCAAAAGTTTACCTTTCCTATTGTAATTCCAATAGTTGGGTATAATCAAACCAACAATATTAAATTTTTAGTAGCAATAGAATAGGGGCATAAAGATGCAATAACAAAAAAATTGATAACAAACAAATCCATCTACAAGCTTGAGTTCATAAAGTATGAAGGGAAAATAATAGGAATTGTTAAGCCCAATCTTTATGTTGATTACAACATGTTAAACATAAAAGAAGCAATCAAGAGCAAAAGGCTACATAAAAAGAAGGAAAGAACAAAGGAACCAAAAATCTACATGGAAAAGAAAGCAGGGGAAAATAAGGGCATGCAAGAAGGATAGAGAATAGAAAAGGAAGATATTAGCTAGCATAGTCAACTAATAGATATAGATGAACAAAACATAGATCATAGAGCTAAGGGGGAAAATGAGGCAATAGAAAAAAATATAGAAGAACTTAAAATGACACATATCATAATCTCTAGAGTCAAAGAATGTACGGTTTTCCAAGTGAAGAATAGAGGTATGAATGAAATAGTAGACAATATATAGGAATTAAATAAAATGACTCATGACATTTTATTACTCTAGCATGATGTTCAAGACTAAGTTTTGATTAGTAAGCAATATCATCTTGAGCATGGGGATGAATCATTACTAGAAGAGTAAGGTGAGATAGTAGAAGGATTAAAAAATTTAGAACTAGCAAGGAAGAATACATAAGAAGTAATAGGGAAAATTAGAATAATTCAGCAATAGGAAACCAACATCCAAAACAATAAAGAAAAAGAAATAGAAATAGTATTTAATCAAGGAACCATTTAGGAACAGGAATATTTAACATGCCAAAATATAAAAGATAAAAAAGTACTAAAGAAGGAAAAAAGCACAATTCCATCAGTAGACTCAACACATTGGAACAATATTACAATTATAAAGAAACCAAAGAAAAGGAGTTACAAATTTTGGCAAACACCTGTAGATGGGAAATACATATTTGGACAAGAATCGTACCTGAAGTTAAGTGGATCAGATGGACATTTGATCCCCCTAGAAGTAGTGACCATTATAATCCAAGAGAAAAAAAATTATCCTACATACACAAGAGAAATTTTAGAAATAAAACATACTAGAAATAATCAACAATGGAAAGAGTTTGGAATAATGGATAGTTTAGACAACAATAAGGAAACAAAAATGAATGAAAAAACATTAGAACAAGAGGATAATGAAAAGGATAATGCATGAGTTGACTAGATAATTAAAGATAGATGAGGATGAAGATCAAGAGGAAGATGCTGATTTGATTAACATTTAGAACAACATAGTGAACTTGGGACTTTCCATGAATCAAGAAGGATTCAACACCCCAAAATGTGGTACACAAAAAAAAAAGAGAGGAAGGAAATCACTTAAGGAATTAAGAGAAACAAATGGACAAGAAAAGAAGTAGAAAAAGATATTTGAAGTCCTAAATATAGGGAAGGGGAAGAACCTTCCTAGTGATCAATGAGGATTACAACATGGAATGCTAGGGGCCTAAATGTGCCTAGCAAGCAAAGATTGCTAAAACACAATCTAAGATTATTTGAATCAAACATTATTTTGACACAAGAAACTAAGTTAAATAGAGAAGGAGATTAATTAAGAAAAAAAATTAGGTAAATGGAAAGCAAAAATGACAGTATCAATGGTACCTTAGGAGGTATGGGAATCTTATGGAATTCAAGATAAGAAAACATCAACACTATTTTGAATCCAATAGTAATTGGATGGGAAGCAAGGTAACTAGCAATAGACATAATCTTTAGCTTATTATTAACAATTTATATAGACCCACACAAATAGCGGACAAGAAGAGAGTATTGAATGAAATCAATGCTTTTATAAGATTGTACCCTAAAACTCTATTTACTATATAGGTTCTAAACCTCTCCTATGAATACCCTGGGTCAGGAAAGGAATTGTGCGCATTCTCGTAATTTGAATTTGGAATGAATGATAAAATGACGATATTTTCCATTCAAGATGGCGAAACAGAATGTAGAATTTTTAATGATAATATGGTAATTGGTAGAGATTTCAATGCTATTCTGGACATAAAGGAAAAATTTAGAGGATCTCAAATAATTAGTAAAGCAATGTTAGATTTTAAGGATTGGGTCAAGGAAAACAAGCTACTAGAAATCCCAACTAGTAATGGAATCTATACCTGGAACAATAGAAGGAAAGACTTTAATTATATAGTAGAAAAATTAGATAGATTCTTTTTCAAAGGGGAACTAGTAGATCTAGACCTAAATGTTACATCTAATATCCAGCCTATTGTAGGTTTTGATCACTATCCCATTAAAATAGAATTTTTAGAACCTAAAAGACCTAACAGGAACCCATTTAAATGTGAGAAAATGTGGTTTTTAGAAAAAAAATTCATGAAAAATATTAAACAATGGTGGGTAGAAGGTAAATTCATAGGATCTAAAATTTATTGTTTTGTATCAAAATTAAAACTCAAGGAAAAAATACTAAAATGGAATAAAACACACTTTAATAACATCTTCAAAGAGAAATTGGACACTAAAGAAAAATTTAAAAATCTAAATAATGAAGGGATTAAAAATGGTATGGATAATGAGAAATTCAACATAGAAAAAAAACTTTAGAAAAACAATAAGAGCTTTTAGCAAAAGAAGAGATCTTCTAGAGACAAAAATCTAGGGAAAAATGGCTTGAAGAAGGAGACATGAACACACAATTCTTTCACAATAGTACTATTCATAATAGATCTATCAACTCTATTACACAAATCAAGCATATAGAAGGTAAAATGATAGATGACCCTAATAAAATAGAAAAAACCTTTGTATTATACTATGAAAACTTACTCAACAACTATGAATTTTCTCATCGTCTTAAACAAGAAAAAGTGCTCAAAAATATTTGCAAAGTGGTAACAAATGCTGATCGTTTAGCTTTGAATAGACCTTTCACAAAAGAAGAATTAAATTAACTCTCTTTAAACTTAGCCTAGATAAATCTCTAGGGCCGGATGGCTTCTAGGTATTTTTCTTCAAAAAATGCAGGGACATTCTAGGAGAAGAATTATGGATAGCAATTGAAGCAGCTAGAAATGGAGGATACATTTTAACTAAAATAAACCACACCTTCTTAGCTTATATCCCTAAAAAATTAGTAGTAGAATTACCATAATAAGATTTTAGGCCTATAGCACTCTATAATACTATTTATAAAAATTTTCTCCAAAGCTTTGGCAAATAGAACTAAAATCTTACTGCCTAAAATTATTTTAGAAGAACAAATTGGCTTTTTCCTAGATAGATCTATAATAGATGGAATATCCATAATTTAGGAAACTATCCATTTAGCTGCTAATAATAAGGAATCTTGTATGTTTATGAAACTAGATATTCAAAAATCTTATGATGTAGTGGACTGGAGATTTCTTTATAAAAATTTAGAAGCCTTTTGTTTCTCTCGATTATGGATCAACAATATTTTCAATTGCTTTTATACTCCTAAGATATCTCTATTAATCAATGACAACTCTAAAGGATTCTTTAACATATCTAGAGGAATCCAACAAGGGGACCCCTTGTCACCTTTTCATCATTATGGCTAAAAACTTTGGAAGGTCAATCAAAAAGACCAAAGCAAAAGTCAAATTAAAGGGGTTACAGTGACATAAAACATCTCTAATATAACTAATCAACAATTTGATGATAATACCATGCATCCTAGTGTCAACACTAAGGAAGAAACTCTATCCTTTAAACAAATGATTCTCAATTATTCTATAGCTTCTTGCCAAAGCATAAATGCAGAAAAGTCAAAAATCTTCTTTCTAAATATAACAAGCAAGATGGAAGACTATATATATATATATATATATAATCAGATGGGTTATAAGAAAGGTATCTTGCCCTATAAATATCTAGGGATCCATTTAGAAAAAGGAGTAAGAAATAAAAAATGATGGGATAATATACTTAATAGAATTGATAAACAAATGGAAACATGGAAATGTAAATGGTTAACTAAGGTGGGTGGAGCAACTAAAATTAGATCTATCCTCTTTGTGATTCCTACCTATCAACTTTCTTGTCTACCTTTAACCATAAATATCAACAAAATATTGGAAGGGAAACTTAGAAATTTCTTTTGGATTGTTACAGAAGATAAGAAGAAAAAGGCACTAATAAAATGGGATAAGAGCTGGCACCTGAAAGAATAAGGGGGGTTGGGAATTAAGAATTTTAGTTGGAAAAATGAAGCATTGGGTACAAAACTAGTATGGAGAGTGTATCAAGAAAGGGAACACAAATGGGCAAAGATTATCTGTTAAAAATATCTGAATCTTGATGATCCAACTTCAATATTTAGAATTAGGAACCCACCAGCAGGTTCTAAAACTTGGAATTTCATGGTATAATGCAAGCCCTTATTTAGAAAACATTTAACTTGGGACCTAGGTAGAGGGGAAGATACATTTTTTTGGGAAGATTCTTGGGATGGGAAACCACCTCTTCTCAGTTCAAACATTCCCTTAAATGTCATAAATAAGCTTATAAACTTATGGGGTTTGAAGGTATCCAAATATAAAACTTTTAGTAAGATTGAAGGCATAGATGTGTGGGACTGTAAAACCCTAGCAAATGTAGATATCTCTTTGATAGACAAAGTAAATCTAGTAAATACTCTCAAGGAATGAATGATTAACCATAAAGATAGAGAAGATAAACATATCTGGGGTGCACCCAAAGATGGAAAATACAAAGTAAAGTTAGGCTATAATATCATTATCAACTCAAATAGATGAGAAAATCTTAAACTTCCTTTAGATCTATGTTGGGATGTAGCCTACTTGCCAAAGGTTGGCATCTTCTTATCGGCAACATCTCAAAAATGGATTTTAACTGTAGACCATTTTACAAAAATTGGTTTTGAAGGACCTTCTAGATGTTGTTTATATAAGGAAAACTCCAAGACTTTAGAACATCTCATCTTTGAGTGTTCCTTTACTCAAAAAAGCTAGTATTGTCTTAAAAATAAGCTTGATTCAACCTCTCCTCTTTCTAAGGATCCCGCCAACCATCTCAATGGTTGGCCAACAAAGAACAAAAATTGAATTTATGACAAACTATGGAATATTGGTCTTGTCATTCTAATGTGGGAAATTTGGAAAGAGAGAAACATAAGTATTTTCAATAACTTTGAATTAAACATGATATCCCTTTTAAATAAAATCAAAGCATCTATAACAAAAGTAATGAATGATTATCTTAAGAAAATGGTTAAATTAGAAGGATCCTTTTCTAAAGGGGATGAGATTATTAAAAAGAAATGGAAACACCTTATCAACTCTCAATTATTATATGAGAGAAGGGACCTTAAAGCTAGGAAAGGATGCATATGGGAAGCCCCACCTAAGGGATGGGCAAAATTAAATTTTGATGGAGCATCCAAAGGAAACCCAGGGAAGGTTGGTATAGGATGTATAATTAAATTGGATTTTGGTCATTGGCTCATTAAGAGAGCCAAACCCTTGGGAATTGACTCTAACAATATAGTAGAATTAGAAGCTCTTCAAGAAGGCTTACGAAAAAGCTTTAAAAAAAAACTTACAAGATTAATTATTGAAGGAGATTCTCAAATAGTTATCAATGCTATTAGAAAATGATAGACACCAAATTGGGCGATGAAATCCAAGCTTGAAAAGGTGTTAAGTTTAACAGACCAGCTTGAAGAAACTAGGTTTTGACATATTTATTGTGAAGGTAATATAGAGGTTGATGAACTAGCAAACAAAGGAGTAGAGGGAAAAAATTTCATATATCTTTCCTCTTCATCTTCCTAGATCATCAATAGCTCTGAGATAATATAGCCTAGCTTCTTGATATTACACATTTTAAATATACATGATAATTTTTAAAATAGGACTTTGGTACTTATTAAATAAGCCCATAAGCTATGAGGCACATTATAATCTAGTCAAGAGAGTATTACTAAATTAAAATGGACACCAATAAAATGAATCTTACTATATATAGATAGGAAACTTGTAAATTAAATTATAAAAATTTGTAATAAATAATAGTATACTTGTAGCACAAACTTTAGAAGCTTAATGTATCATGGTTACTAATATCATCATTTTTCAATCACTATAGGGAAACCAAAATTAATTATATTTTATAAATCTTCCATGTTTCTAGACCTTATAGAGACCTCAACTCTAAGCTATGTATTCCTGGCATCACTTTCTCTATTTGTAATGTATCATTGTCTTTGCTAAGGTTAGTTTTAGTTTTTCCTAGAATGGAGTCTACAGTGGTTGTCTTTCATGCTTTAGAGATTAGGACTGTGGTATTTAGGGATAATGTCAAACTAGAGAGGTGGAATAAGCTTCTAAATAATTTGGATGATTTTTCTAGGGTTGTTATGAGTAGGATTCTAGCCGAGCATGTTTTTAATTATGATTATACCTGGCAAACAAATAGTTCCATTATTGGGGTGTTTATAGCTTGGTTTGGCTTGCTTAGCTAAGCCAAAATAGTTCCATTATAGGGGTGTTTGGCTTGCTTAGCTAAGCCAAAATAGGGTAGATAGAGATTATCAACCTCTGTCACAATACCTTTGACCCTACTTGGTTAATGGGGTTAGAGGAAGTGGTATTAAGCATTAATCAAGAACATAAGATTCCATTACCAAAGGTCTACAAGAGTCATCCGCTAGGGAGTTTGGTTCAAGCCAAGGTATTTTAGCATCCAATTCTAACAATCAGAGATAACATTCTATTTTACCAAAGCCAAGGTATTTTAGCATCCAATTTTGACAATCAGAGATAACATTCTATTTTACCAAGCTTGGCCAAAGATGGAGCCCAACATCAATTTTCTACTACAATGGCAAGCCATTGTGGAGGAAGAAAATGTAGAATGGCTCTAGAGTTATTTAAATCTATATTCAACATATATTGAAGAAGAGGTTAATTTGAACAATCTAGAAGATGTGGAATTCATCCTCCCCAATCTATTCAAATCTAGTAATGAATAGATGACCTTTGTTTTCCCTCCTAGTTGTCTGGCAGTAAGGAAGCCTTAGAGATTATAATGTTCCATGTCAAGAAAGATGAGATCTAGAGTTTGGGTCCTATTAATTTTTTGGATTTACTATGGAGCTATAGACTTATGTTTAAGCTATTGTTTGCTTCTATTTTAGTCTTTTGGTCTCTATTCTTCTTTGGCCAATATATTTGTGTTTTTGTAGCTTTTTCCCTAAGATGTTTTTGTTATGCCTATTCACTCTGGTTAAGCATTTAGACTCTTATAGCTTGATTTTGGTGAGCTATGTATGTAAATATTAATCATATCAATACTATCTTTAGCTTTTATATTAACCCTTGTCTGGATCTTTTGGCCCCTTCTACATGGTCAAGTTTTGAGTATGGCTATCAATATCTATTTGATCATTTAATTTTATTATGTTCATTTGGATCTACTATAAGTTCTCTCTAGTTTTTAGCATTTCAAATGGGCTAGCTTGTTAGTAAGGGCCTTTATGGGTTTACCATTCAAATAAACTAATAGATATCTTTCAGATTAATTATAAACTAAACCTGTATCTTCTTATTGATTATTTACTACAACATAATTACTAAGATATCAGGTAGGATGCCTAACCTTGGACTAGGATCAATTTACTCTAGTTTAGGTATAGCCTGAGAAATTATAGCATTTTAGATACTTCTAGAAAGAAGGAATCAATAGTTTTAACATGAGAGCTAGACAAATTTAGAGATTGTTAGCATTACCTACAATAATTACTATGCATACTCATAATACCCGTAATCTAATCAAAATCGTAATGTTTTAGATTACGGTAAAAATAGGTTTTGAATGGACCCTGAAACCCTTTCACATCCTCAAAAAGGAAAAAGCAAGACAACCATCAGGAAAAGAGTCCTTAAACCTACTAGAAGCAGCACAAAAATCAGGTTTTACAGGGACCTGAAACCACTTACATAGTCCAATTAAAGTACCTAGGTTTTACAAGGACTTGGAACCTCCAATACAGTATTAAACTAAAAACCAAAAAATAGGACCAAACACAAGAACTAGATGTAACAACCAGCAAAAAGGACCTAACCAGGAACCCAACGAGTAAAGAAGACCCAAAGAAACTATTGCAGTTCCTTGATCATCTTAACTACCTCCTTACCAATCATAGCTGTATCCTGGATGGAGTTAGTGGTCGAAGAAGTAGCAAAAATAAGGCTTTCTTCCTCGAACTCTATCTTTTCCTCTTGCTAGGACCCTCTGAAGATATGGTTCCTTCATTTTCTCTTTTGCCCAGGCTTGCCATAGTAGCATAGATGCTTAAGTAACCTGCTCCATTTTTGCTCCACTTTCCTTTATAAGCATTCTAAGATTCTGCTCATAATCCTTAAGTTTTTTTGGGATATCTCCCATTTGCACCTCCAAGTGTTTGATAATAACCCAGTCAGCCTCCTAGTTATGTTGCAAAGTTTCCACTTTCTTCTTTGACCCCATTATTTCATTATAAATCCAAGAATCAACTTGGAGGAAAGAATCAACTTTAAGTTTGGTAGAATGCAGGAAGGAAAGCTTGGTTTCCCTCTCTGGGGAGTTACCCACATCTTTAGCAATGGCATGTGGCGGGGACACAACTTTATCAATTTGTTCCTCCCCATCCAATGATTCCTCTCCAGTCTCCACAAGGTCATGTTGACTAGGGACCTCCTTATCTTGTCCCTCAGTCTCCTTTGTAGGCGTAGAAGCCTTTCCCATGTTTTCCTCCTCACTCATAATGGCTAGATCATCAATTAAAATTATCTTTATCTTTATCACCTCCCCTAGACATAGTATAAGTACCCTCATTATCAGACTTGCTCTGTTCTGAGTTATCCTAAGTTGTTTCTTCCTTTTTCCCTTTCTCATTTTTGCCTTTCATTTCCAGATAACCTTCCAAGTTAGAGCTAAACTCCCCAACATCTGTCCCTTCCTCTTCCTCTGGGACATCCTTATCTAAGCCTTCAATACTCTTCACCTCAAAATCCTCTTCAACAATTTATCTTTGAGAGCTAAAGGGTTTCAGTTTTGCCTTATCTTTCTCTTTAAAATTCTCATCAATTTTACATTTTATGGATTGAGAATCCTTATGTTTGCCAAAACCCTCTATGAGCAATATCAGACCTTCATGTAAAATAGGTCGTGACTCTTTCTTTCTATGGGCATACAAGCTTTGAAGCAAAGAGAAATGCAAATAGAAAGGGAAGGAAATTCTGTCCTTATACCTAAAATGGTTAAGAAAGACAAAGTGGAATTTGTGCACTCTTTTATTCCTACCATCAAGGATAAAGTACTCATGGATATAGCCAAGCACATCATGCCAAATATCTTTAATCTATTGCACATCAAAGAAGTCTCCATTATTCTCCAATTTCTTCTCCTCATCATCCATCTTCAAGAATTTTTTGTAGGCCACATTGGAAATGCTAGTCTATTTTGAGAATTTAATACCTTCCATGGGGAGCTCAGTAACCTCGGTTATGAATTCCTTAGTAAGCTTCATAGTGACTCCGTGGATAGTAACTTTGTCATCGACCCAATTTTTGAAGAAGGCAGTGGTGACATGGGGTTTGAATCCATGCAAACACTCCAAAAAATTGACCACCTTCTCTTTCTGGAGAATCTTCCAAACATCCTGCCTAGCCTTCCAATCATCACATTTTTTGGACTCTTGCTTCCTTGTTTCACCCCCATTTTATAGAGCAAATAAAAAACCAGAGACACCCAGATACTAATAGCAGAGAGGTTGAAATGAGACCAATTTTTTGTAACTCGAGATAGAGGTCACCTTTTCAATGATACATGTAGAGAGCACATAACCTTCACATAAATCTACCTCCTTGGGGAAGGTAATCTGACAGTCATAAGGCCACTCCCCCAATCATTAAATTTCTAATCCAAGAAAATATTTCCCACCTTGGAATGAATAGCATCATAATTAATAATCGCTTTAAGATCCATGTGCTTATTTAATTCATCAAGCCACCTCACCTTATTCCCCATTTGAATTGCATGATTAGCTATCTAGTTAGTGGCCCCATTGGCTTCTCTATATGTATGGGAAATGACCACTTTTTCAAATTTTTGAAATAAGGTTTTGATTTCCATAACCGTAGCCTCTATAGACCATGAGATAGAATTTTTATTATTTAGGTTATTAATAATATTCAAAAAATCACCTTCCAACCATAATTTGGAGTACCCCAAATCAACAGCTAATTTAATGGTATAGAGGGCTGTAGTAGCTTCAGCAATATGGATATTTGAGTGACCAATAGGGATTGCTATAGCATCAATAACATTTTCCACATGATCTCTAAGAACACCTCCACATCCTACTCTTTCATGGTTTCCCTTAGCAGCTCAATCAAAGTTCCCTTTGATCCATCCATTAGGAGGAACAAACCATTTTATGATTGATCTAGGATATTCAATTTTCAACTTAGATCCTTGAGATCATAAAGGGTTATCAAGTTGGAAGGTTTGACCAGACTTCCTCTGGGATTTAAAATTCTCCTTGAAGGCTTTGATGATATTCTGTCCAAGCACCCATCCTGGAAGATCTTTATTTCTAAATATTCTATTATTTCTTTCTTTCCAGATTCCCCACCAAAGGTGAGGAAGGGTTAATTTCCAAAGAAATTGAGCATCAGGATCCTTTGAGGGGCAGCTCCAACTTTTAAAAGAAAGATCCACATTATTTTGATGGACCCATGTCATGCCCCAAAAATTCAAAATCTCAGTCTAGACTTCCTGGGTATAAGAGCAACTCAAAAACATATGATCTCTATCCTCAAGACCATTTTTGCATAAAATACACCTATTAACCACAATTATACCTCTTTTTTGTAAGTTTTCAAGGGTCAAATTTTCTTTTTGGAGAAGAATCCAAAAGAATATGTTAATTTTGGGTATGAGACCCTTAATCCAAGCATGTGACCAGAAAGGTTGATTACCCTTATCCTTTGAAGAAAATATAGAAGAGACTTTAAATTTACCACTAGGATCAACATGCCAGATAATCTCATCCTCAAGATAAGGGTACAGAGATACAACATTTAGGGATAGTTGGATATTACTGAAACCTTGATCAACATCAGTTAAATTCACCCATGAATCATTCTGCCAATAATGACTTACTAGAAAGCCAAATCTTTGCTTGCATCGGTCAACTAAAGCCTTGTCATGAAAGTCTCCTATCAAGGGATGGTCCTTAAGCTAGATATCCTCCCAAAATTTCACCTTTAGCCCATTACCAATTTTCTAGGAGCATCCTTTTTCTAAAGTTTTCTTGGTCCCCTAAATAGCTCCCCATATGGAGGAAGAATGAATAACATCAGGAGAGGCGAAGAAATCAGCAAGGGATTTAGCATTGAAGAGGTACTTATGTTTCCATATGGTACTCCACTCTTTGTTGTCATGGTAAACTCTCCACCCTTGTTTGGCTAAAAGAGCTTTATTCATACTTCTAATTTTTTGGATTCCCAATCCCCCTTCATTGCGGGGTTTACAAACTTGATCCCAGGTAATTAAAGGCATTTTCCTTTTTTCCTCAGAGCCAATCCATAGGAAATTTCTTCAAATTTTATCAATTGACTCAGAAAATTTAAAAGGAATTCTGAAAAGACTTAGAGCATGAGTAGGTATGCTTTGGAGATAGGCTTTGAGAAGAGTTAACTTACTAGCCTGGCTTAAAAGATTTCCTTTCCATCGTGCCATTTTCTTGCTGAATTTGTTTATAAAATCTTCCCAGAAAGCATCAGGGACCTTCAAGCCTAGGGGAAGCCCCAAGTAAGAGGATGGGAGAGATCCTATAGAACATCCCAGGATTTTAGCAATTTTAATTTGTCTGTGGATAGGAGTGTTAATAAAGAACACAACACTTTTACTCTAGTTAACCAATTATCCTGATGCAGAAGAATATAAGTTAATAGCTTGCTTTAAAATTCTGGCTTCCTTCACTTCAGCCTTACCCATGAAGATGGTATCATCAACAAATTGTCCATGAGAACAAATTGAAGGATGGGAAGATGGTTGTAAGCCCTTAATAAAACCTCTTTGGACCAAGTCATCAATAAATCTCCCCAAGCAATCAGCCAAAATAATAAAAAGGATGGGGGATAAAGGATCACCTTATCTTAGCCCTCGAGAGGGAAAAAAGAAGTGAGAGGAGCTACCATTAACCAAGACAACAATAGAAGAGGTAGAAATCAATTGACAAATCAGACCAACAATCTTATGGTCAAAACCAAAAGCAAGAAAAATGAGAAGAGACCAATGAATTCTATCATAGGCCTTTGCAATGTCCACTTTTATAATGAAACCCTGATTATTAGAGCAAGACAAGGAATGAATATTCTCATGAGCAGAGATGATAGAATTAAGGATTTATCTACCTAAGATGAATCCATTCTGTTTATCAGCCATAATCAATGGGATCATTTGAATAAGTTTGGAGGTGAGAACTTTGGAAATAATTTTGTAGAAAGAATTACAGAGGTTGATTGGTCTAAACTAATCTGGAGAGTCAGCACCAATTTTCTTAGGAATAAGGCATAGAAAGGTGGAATTGACTTCCTTAAGCATCTATTTTGCCCCATAGAATTCCTTAATAGCATCACAAACATCTTTATCCACAACTTTCCAAAGCTTTTGGAATAAAAACATGGGGAAACCATTAGGACTAGGAGCTTTATCTCCTCCCAAAGAGCAAACAGCTTTGAAGATCTCATCATCCTTAGTAATTGAACATAACATTTTATTTCGTTCCTTTGAAACCAGTGAAGGAATCACTCTGGGGAATTCAGCCTGACTATCCACATTGATGTTGGGATTAGCCATCATTAGAGAAGAGAAAAAAGTCACCATCTCATCCATGATAGCCTTTTCCTCAACAATCTTCACATCTCCCTTTTTTAGGTATGATATGTGAGTTTTGGCCCTATGCTTCAGAGTGGAGAGATGGAAAAACTTTGTATTTTTATCTCCTTCCCTCAACCATATCAACCTTGATCTTTGTCTCCAGTAGATTTCTTCTTTAGTGATGATGTCATGGTATTGAGCCAGCTTTTCATTTTCTTCAAGGAGGAGGTCAGAAGTATATCCTTCCTTTTGGATTTTTTCCTGAATTTCTAGAATATCCTCCTTAATAGCTATTTTGTTCTAAAAAATGTTCCCAAAGCTGTTCTTGTTCCATCTTTTGACTTCCCTTTTAAAATTTTAAAGCTTGGAAGCAACTCTAAAGAGGGTAGTGCCTTCAAAATCAATATTCCACCATTCTTTTAATTTACTTTCAAACTGTGGGTGCTGCATCCACATCTTCTCAAATCTAAAAGGAAAATTCTTCTTAAGATTAATCTTCGTAGCAGTGAAGATAAGGGGGAAATGATCTAATCCAATTTTTTGACAGGCTTCCAACTTACAAATGAAGTCTTTAGTCCAATCAGGAGAAATAAGAGCATGGTCAAGCCTAGCCTGAATACATTCATTACCAACTCTCTTGTTGCTCCAAGTGAACTAAATTCCATGGAGGTCCATATCCATTAAACCCTCTTTATTTATAAATTCCATTAAATCCAATCTTCCTTCCAACTGAGTAACATTGCCTCCCATTTTCTCATGATCATAAAGAGGGACATTAAAATCTCGCATTATAATCCATCGTCCAGAATAGTCTTTACTTTTAAAATTAGAAATAGAATCCCAGACCTTTTTCCTTAGATGCTTTATGTTAGGAGCATAAATATTCACAATATACCAACCCTCCTTCTGGTCTATACTAGTAATTTTGGCTATCATAATATGTTTACTAGCAATCAAAATTGTTCCAGAGAAATAGTTCTTCCTCCATAACATTAGAGATCTCCCTGATGCCCCTTCTGAACTGCTAGCATTTATTGAATAATTTTTAAATGCTTTAATCTATTCTACTTTCTCTTTATTCATCTTAGTTTCTTGAAGCAGGAGAAAATTAGGCTTTTGTTCTCTAAAAAAATTCCTAAAAATGTTCAGTTTATGAGTACTATTCAACCCCCTAATATTCCAAGTTATGATCTTCATATCTATTTTTTAGGGGTAAAATCTAGAATAGTTGCCTACCTATCGTCAGCAATATTTTTGCATACTTTCTAACTCTCTAGTTTTCTTGGTAGATCTTCTTCTAGGTTTTTTCGAGGAACCAACATATGATTTCACCTTAGAGTGTTGTTCTTCTCTTTTCCCAGTTCTATCCAGATTAGAAGCAAGAGGTTTCACCTTGATATGCTGGTCTATTTTGCTGCTTCTAGTCTCTACCCCCTTAGTATTGTTCTTTTTTTCAGCCCTTTTTCTTTGGTTTGGTTTATGAATTGAGCCATTTTCTTTCATATCATCTAGGGGAGGAGGCTCATCCATAGAAAGGTCATTATCAACCTAGGATAGCACCTAGATCTCCCTAGACTAAGAAAAAAGAGGATCTCCCTCTTCAGGTAAATTTTTAGTATCAGCCACGATTTCACCTTCCTCAAGCACAATTTTTTCATCAAAATCTCTGCATCATTCTTCAATCCTCTAATAAATAATGATTTGTTTTGATGAATCTGCCTAGTCTTCTAATCTTTGTTTAGGTAAACTGGTTTCAAAATGTAAACCAAGACCTTCTTTCTCAAAGTTAGCTTTCTGAGAAGAAGGTTCTTTATCTGCCTCAGCCTATGGAGCTTGAAGTTCTTCATTAATATTTTGTTCTTGGCGATGGCCTTCTTTGGGTTTCCATACTTTCTTTTGCTGAACCTTGTTCTTTTTCCCATCCAAACCACTGCTAGACTGATTTTTACTTTTGGAAGGAAAGTTTTTAACCAAATACCCCTGCTTCTTACAAGCATAGCAGGAATTAGGAAGATCTTCAAAAAATATTTCTTGAGTTTTTTTACCTAGCTTGGAAATCAGATCCACCTTTGTTGGGAGATGATTCAGGTCCGCCACTTTAACAAAAAGTCTAGCACAATGAAGTTTGGTTCTAGAAGCTGTAGCATTATCCAATGCTACAAGTTCACCAAAAGAACTAGCAATACCTTTAAAAATGTCTTCATGCCAGAATTCTAAAGGAAGCCTAGGAAGTCTAGCCTAGATGGGAGTGGTTAAGAAAAAAAGAGTCTGAAAGATCCATGTAAGGTTCCCATTTTTTAATGGTGAGAGAGCTTTTACGAAAAGACCACGGTCCTCCACAAAGAACCCTATCTACGAAAAGAATCCATTCAACATGGGAGCAATATCTACCTCTCCTCTAATAACCCATTTCCTTTTAACCATTTTTCTAAGAGATTCAAGATCTGATTTTGCACCTAAAAATTTTCCCACTAGGGTGAAATCCATGGAAGACATAGAAAAATCAACTAAAGGGTCTAGAATAAAAACTTGAAACTCACCTTTCTCCTAGCAAGACTTAGTAGTCACCGACAGGAAAAGAGACTTTCTAGTGGGTTTCTTACCAAACAGGGATGACCAAGTTTTTCATTTTGAGACCCCTTGCTTCAGCCCTTCACAGGAATTTTCCTTGAAAGAATCAACATTATCTTTTTCCTTCTCAAGATCTTGTCTCGACACATGAAAAGAAGACAAGGAATCCAATGGTGGGATACAGACCCCACACAAAGGTTCATAATCACCCAAAGACTTTCCATTGTCCACATCGACCAAAGATTCTGACCTTGCAAACTTTTCAGCACCCCCTGCCATTCCTCTAGGGTCTGTACCTCTAGCTAGATTCTCCCTGACCAATTTCCCACTTGCATGCAAACTAGCTAATTCAAATTCTAAAAGAGTGCCCATTGAACTTTTCTCCATACCTCATGCATATTGTTATCAAAATCATAATGTTAAGCTAAAGAATTATAAGGATTTTAGGATTTTCTAGGAATTATCAAGATGAAGATTATTAACTAATAGATCTAACATTTTATGTTGAGCTGTATAATTGATTAGCAGGTAAGCTAGGTGTAATACCTCTACCTAATTTTTCAGCAGTATGGTCCCTTTGGATCCATCTTGTGCTTGGTTTTCAGTGCCTCCTACCACTTTTTGATTGAATTATTGCAGCATCATTGACATCTATACTTCCTAATGTAATTTTGACATTTATTGGTGTAAACTAGCAAAATTGGATCAATGTAAACTGGGGTATGCCCCTTTTAATATTGTAATAATAAAGGACCATGGTCTCGGGCTAGACTGGAGGTTTTCTTCTCTATTCTTTCCTACTAGTGCCCATTTTAATGGAGAAAATCTATTTTATATTATCATTTTAATATAATCAAAAGGCTATGGCTATTTATTGATTAAAACAAATAAAATAAATCTAGGCTTGGACCATTTATTGATAAAAACAAATTATGATCAAGAAATTCTAATTTTTGGTTCCCAAAGATGATTTTTTAATCTAAACACAATCTTGGGCCTCATGGCCCTTTACCTATACAAAAACATGATCAAGAATTAATTAGACTCAATAAAAAAATATAGAATGAACTTTCTCGCATTTTTATTTTCACTACACCATTAAGAGGTGATTCTCATTTTGAGTACTACATATTTTAGATTTTTGAATACACATCTTTAAATATAAAAAAAAATTTAATTATAAAGTAGTGTTGAAAGGTAATGAAAAATTTATTTATTTATCAATAATAAATATACTTCAGGGGTCACCTTGTGGAATAGTGGTCAAGTGGTTAGATTGTTAATGGTGCAACCAAAGTTCAAATACCCTAACTAGCCACATGCATTAAATGTTCTCACTACTTCT
The DNA here is from genome assembly GCA_028749045.1 of Cupressus sempervirens. NCBI lineage: Eukaryota > Viridiplantae > Streptophyta > Pinopsida > Cupressales > Cupressaceae > Cupressus > Cupressus sempervirens. Next base: position 495,803,336 of record CM053783.1, read on the forward strand.
ACATCTAAAAGTAAAACACTATGCTTCATTGGTTCTTGTCACTACAATTATCCTTTCATTTGTGCTTGCCAATTTTAGACTTTTCTCTACTTGCACTATTACCGTCTTCCCTTCTATAAATTTAGGCTTTCTTTTGTTTTTGAAAATCACAGACCTTTTTCACATATCACATTCTTTTCTACTAATTTTTGTCATGAACAAGACGTCATGAGTAATAATAATGTGGGTTTAATGAAAATAAATCATAGATATGCGAAAATATTCTCAGAATTAAATTTGGGTCATATCATAGCTTGATAGTGGGGAATTATTCAAGAATAAGAGTACGACACATGACACTTGCGTACTATAGCAATTGGGTTTTAAAGAGAATGTAAAGTTTTGAAGATCTTTAATAAATAAATAAAAATATCATTGGGAATTAGTACCCTTCCTTGTCCCCTATGAAACATGGATAAGTGCCCTCACTTGTCATAATTGGCACATGGTATGGAACTAGCATAATGTCGTAATAATATATGTAATGCAATAATAGATAGAACCAAAAAAATCTATGTTACATAAATGAATAAAATTTTGAAAAGATAATACTTTCTAATTGATCATTGCACATGCCAAAAGGTGGCAAGAGTTGAAGGTCAATAGTGATAGCATATGTCAATGGAATCATCATGTTATTGAAAGCATTGCAAAATGATGATGTGGATGGTGGGTGAATGGTAGAGAAAGAAATGAGATGGGTTGAAAAAGAAGAAATTTGAAGGTGAATGAAGAATTTGAACTTTATGTGGACATAAAGTGTCTATTATGGGCATGCTCGAAGGAGTTTTTATTAAAGAGCTATAGGCAGGAGGTCAACATCTTCTGTTGCAAGAAGTATGTCAGCTAGGAAATTGTGTAGTTGGAACTACTAGAACCAATCAGAAATTCAATTTCTAGTTAATGATTTCTAAACATAGAGGCATAACCTATGGCTATTTACAAGCAATTTGAAGTGGATAGGATCAATGGTTGTTAGCTAGAATGCTCCATTGTCAAAGACATACTGAATTTCATAAGGTCCTAGCCATTGAGTCCGCAACTTTCATGGATTCTCTTTGAAATGAGAATCATATAGAAGGGTCCAATCTCCCACTTGGAATTTTTTTATTACTGATATGCACATCATGCCACTTCTTTTTCTATTGCTAAATGATCTTCATTCTTTCTAATGCTATCTTTTGCATTTCACCTAGTGAGTTCAAGTGTAGAAGTCTCTCTTGTTGTATTGTAGGAAGAATGATGTTCAATTCCAAAGAAGTGCATAGGGTTTTATATTCAAATTCAATAAGAAAAATTACTACTTTTCCATACACAAGTTTAAATGGAGTAAATCTAGTGGTTTCCTTCCATGTAGTTTGGTATGCCCATACAATTTCAGTTAATCTGTTGCTCCAATCCTTCTTGTGTATGTGCATCATCTTAGTCAATATTAAACTCAAACAAGAAAGTATTAGGATCTTCAGTTGCAAGGCCATATAACTTTGGAAGAGTAACTTTAGGTATATTTTTGAGGTTAGCATTGGTTATGAGGCTTGGGAGAGGAAATGGAAAAGTAGGTTGTGCCATTACTATAGGTATTTGATTGTAGGGTTTCTACTGAAAAGGAACATTGGGTACTGGATTGTTAACAATAGGTGGATTTGGAGTAGAACTACCAAGAAAGTTGGCCAAAATTTTAGCAAAAGGCTGAAGACCACTAGTGTGCAAGGGTTGTGCTCTAGAGGAAGATTCTCTATAAAAATAGGGCTTGCATCCTCAAAAGGCAACTCAACTTCTTCTTCAATTTCTTCATTCAAATTAAAAGACTCCTATGGAAGAAATCTGCCATATCATCTCATTGTCTACCTCTTTGATGCATGCAATTGAATTCTTCACACTTGTGAAGAAAATTTTAGGACTAAAATCTCTAAAAAAAACTTAACCACAAAAAACTATGAGCCAAAAATGTTCCTAGCATGGCACCATCCCTGGAAATGATGCCAAAAATGGTCTGCCTCACTATAAGTGTGTAGTAATCATGCCCAAGGCCTTACTTAGGAATAGTATATTCAATCTAAGGATTATTCTCCCTACCATGAGGTGCATTTGATTTGTCAACCCAGGGACATATACTTGAAATGATTGGCATAGTATGTGCAATAGGTTTCTTAAAGAGTCATTATGATTATGCTGTAGGAAAGTGAAATGCAGGAAAAGAACCTACACTAGTGCTATAGGAAATTAACACACTTAACTCTTCACTAAAATTATTCTCACAGATGTTGCAAGAAAACTCACAAAGTATGATGTTGTAGGAGGAAACTTACAACTTCTATTTGAAATACTAGAAATGCTAAAATTAAATCTACACTACTCTAGTATAATCCACCTCCCAAGCAGGTCCCCTTGGTCAGCTTCTACTAATCTACTAACATAGAATGTAAACCTAGAATTGTTTTAGTATATTTCAAAATTCCTTACATAAAAACAATACATAAAACTGTAAATCAATTCACTATGAGAGTCAATAGTTTCTTTTCATAAAATTTCTTCCAACCTTTCAAAACTATCAATCCAATCCCTATAAATAGAGGATTGACACTTATTCTAAAATAGGAAAGAAAATAAACAAGCTACAAATTTGCGAGAGAAAAAGAAGGAAATATAACAGTTTGTAGTACAAACAATAAAGTCTGGATAACCAAGTCAACACAATAGTAAATTCAAAGGGAATATAGCAACTTTTCATCCCTGCATTCATGGAATAATGACTCCTTTGTAGTAGCCATGTCTCCTAATACTGTTATGGTTCTTCCATCATGACTGGTCTTTAATGTTCCTCCTTGAATGTTGTCGACCATCTCCAGGTTCTTCCTTATCAAGTTAGTTATGATGTAAAAATATTTGCAAACAAGCATAATCAAATTAAATCCAAATATTAGAACACTCATTCTAATGGTTATATAAAATATTGCATTATATATATAATATTGGCAAAAAATGACATACTATCTACCCATAGATTAATGGTTCTATTTAGACTTAATCATAGGTTCAACTAAACATAAGTTTACAAATGTCTTGGCATTTTAAAATAGATTATTTTAAAATTATCATTAAATAGAGGCAATAATTAGCTTCATCAATTGGTTAGATCCCAACTTGGTGGATGTGTACAAGGTTTCATGCATGGTGTTCTAGTATACGACTCACTTGGATATTTCACTCTGAAAAGCTTGATGTCCCTATTGGTCTTCTATTTTTGCACATCTAAAATATTGAACTTTTTTGTTTATAGGTCTAGACTATTAGATTTGGGGATGAGATCCTCTACTTTGTAGTCTAACCTAGTGCTTGAACCAAATTAAAAATCCATGTAATGGATTGTATACACATTTTTATTGTGTGAACTAGAATGTGGCTCCTAAGAAAACCAAAATTGCAATAAAAAGTGATATAAAAAATGAAACAAAACAACACTTTCAATTGGGAAAAGGGGGTAGAACCATCAACAAATCTATTTAAAACAAAATATAATGATCTCATTAATATGTACAATTGTCTAGTGATGTCAAATTTTACGTGTTCTCATAAGTTTGTTAACATAATGATGCTCAAATATTGAAATCCATATATTGTGTTATGTAAAAAAATAATTTTAGAGTATGTATTACAGAAGATGGATTGGAGAAAAAAGGTTGAATGTGTGAGGTCAATACTAGAGGATTAATTGGTCCTCATTTAGTGTGTAAAAATATGCATGTGTTATTACAACATAAGAACTCCAATGAGACATTAGATCCATTTGTTAGTGTGAAAAATCAAACATAGTAAAAAAAATGAAGAGCAACTCATTGCTTCCTATGTGTGATAATTCATTAGATTGGTAACTTTTTCCTTAGAATGAAATTATAATCTAATAGAATTAACAATCAAAAGATGAAAGGTTCAACCATAAAAATTCACCTAATCATGCAATGTGATATGACATTGAGATTCCCATATGAAACCTATCATCTTAAGATGAATGAAGGGTGTTGGATTAAAGCTATGATATAGATCTAGATTTTGTGATACTGATATGAATTGAATGTAATTTTTATTTACATAAATGAATTGGAGATATGCATAATGATCTAAACACAAATTGAACTAAGATACTGATAAAATTCTATGGATGTAAGGTCTAAACTCAAACTCATATCAATTCCATATATATGAATGCTTTAGATGTTATTTTCCTTGATAAGTTGTGTAGAGCTATCCATCTGTAAACTACAACATGTGATCAAGGATCTAGTTTTCCAAAATGGTTTGGAGAAGCACATTATACCTAACTAAGTTGGAAGAAGAACATGATAGGATGTTTGATCACATTATGGAGCATTAGAAGTGTGTAAAGACATTCTTCGATAAAAAGGCTAGAACAAGGAAGTCCATGGAGGGAAATTTAGTCTTGTTATGGGATAAAAGGCATGAACCAAGAGGTATGCATCACAAGTTTGACTCTCTTTGGAAGGGTCATTTCAAGATTATGCAAGTAAATCAGAATAATGCTTTCATTTTGGCTTTCTAAAGAGATTCTACCAATTTCCTATAATGGCAGGATCTAAAGTTGTATCTATAGGACAAGAAAATAGGTTGATATCTAGCATACTATGAGCAATCAAAATACTCAATAAAAATGCACTAAAACCCTTCTAATCTACCATAAAAGCCAAATAAAACAAAGAAAGCAACACAAAGTAAAACTCTCTCTTTTATTCATAGCTCCCATGTCCTATCTTCTCCATTTGATGTAGCTACAATTGTTTATTATGCACACAATTGAAAGAAAAAGCCTATTAATGAGATGATTCCATTGAGAGTACCACAAGAGTGATTTCAAGCCTACTGGATACTAAATATGAAGACTTTATGAATTCTAATGATGTTGAAGACTCTATGGAATTGAAGGATCAGAAATGGAAGCAAGAAGACTCAATTTATAGCCAACATGCAAGAAGAGAGCAATGAATGAAAGGTTGGATACTTGTCAATGTGCAACTTGGCATGATATTCCTTAGAATATCTATGATGCATATGACACAAGATGCCAAATGTGAGATTCTATGACATATGAAAGTCAAAATGCCTAAAAGTGGAAGAGAATCTATGATGTGCATATGGCACCTCAAAGCCACTTGTAGGATTCTATGACACATGGAAGTCAACATGGCTAAAAGTGGAGGAGAATCTATGACGCACATATGACACCTCAAAGTCACTTATAGCCAAGAATCTATGACGATGGAGGCTTATTATAGATATGTGTAAGGAGTAAAATATACCCAATATGACATATTTTAGCCAAGTGTGAGGAGGGAATCAATGACGTGTCATGCCCATGTGGCAAGATTATGTGAAATATTTGAATTTAAAATCTATATATCCAGAAAAATGGAAATTAGTGAAATGGAAATTAGAGGTGGAAAATAGGACTTAGAAAATTGAGAATTCCCATAGTTCGAGAATGATGAATCAATTAATTATAAATATTAATTAATTTAGAATGTAAGTTAGGAAGAAGAATTAGTAATGCGTGATGAAAATGATTGGACTAACATAGGATTAGATTATGGGTTAACTAATCCTATAGGATAAGTTAGTAAGTGATTGGCCAATTTGATGAAATAAATGCAAGATTATCCCTTTGATGAAATGTAATGATTATGAAAATTGATTAGGATGATGGTGGGTAGATCAAGGCCATTATCAAATTGATTGATTGATAATTGGTAACACACCAAGGGCACATGACATGGATTAAGAACATGCAACATTTAACAAACAATGCAAATGCTACATGATCAAAATTGATTGATAAGTTTGATCATAATAACCTCGACAGACAATGTCAATGTTATTAAAATGGTTTGATAATGCCACAATCTGACACTGAGGGACTTGAAAATGTCAATGATGAGATGATAAGAATGATAGTTTGACCTAGCACTAAGGGACATGAAAGTACTAAGTTCAGATTTGATGACTTTGATAAGATTTGATAGGTTTCCAAGGCATTGAGAGATGTGACAATGGCTAGGGTTTGACATATGATGATTGATTTGAGATATCTGACATGTTTTAGGTTGATTAGGGCTGATTTCAAACAATTCCTAGTTGATTTTGGATGATTTTAGGTTGATTAGGATGATTTTGGGTTGATTTGGGATGATCCTTGCGTGATTATGGAAAGTTTGGATAAAATGGGAATTGGTTTCAAAGCAATCTGCAATTGATTTGAAAAGGGATACAAATGATGAAGGATATTGATGAAATATGCTTGAATGATAATCAAGTTGGCCAAAAGATTAGAATTAGTGAAATGAGAAAATGGGATGAGTTAGTATGAAAAAGTGATGAAATCATAGACATGAATTATTTTTGAGCATCTAAATTTTTCCCCTCTTTGATACAATGTGATTTAGAGCGTTGTGTCAAAGAACATTGTTGAAAAAGCCATAAAAGCATGCTCTAGTAGAGGTGGTATATATGGGTGCCCCCTTAAGTAATTGACCAAAATATACACATGATAGGTCAATTTTTTGACAATGACAAGACAAAGCCACAACAACTAACAGATTACAAATCAGAGACCAAACACAAAGGTTATAGGGTCTAAAGTGCAAAATGGGGATCAATTGGGGGCCTAGGACTACATGGGTTCCCACTTAAGAAAGTGACCAAATAATTCAAATAATGGGTCAATATTTTAAAAATAAAGATATGAATCCAACATAATCGACATATTGCAAATCAGAGTTCAAACACAAAAGTTATGAGGTTTAGAGTACAAAATAGGGGTAAATTAGGGCTCTGTGAGAAATTATGAGCATCCAAGTGCGCCATGTGCACCCAAAATGTACCCAAGTGAACATAGGGTGCAATTGGTAATTACAAGTGTGATCTAAGATTACCAAGTGCAACCTGTGTGTACTTGGGTGGCCCAACTGCACTCTGACAATGCAGACTGTCCCCCAGAAGGTTATACGGGGCAAAATTAGCCCAACTGGACTCAGAATGACCTAAAAACTTGTGGGCATGCCCAAAACCATGGAAAGAGGTCATAACATGGGTAAAGTTAGTAAAAAATGGTCAATTTTGGTCAAAATTGGTCAAACTTAGGTCAAATTGAGGCTAGACTTAGTGGAAAGCTACTAATGGTTAATAGATAGTGTATGATTATGCAAAAGTGTTTGCATGTAGGATGAAGATGATTTTGGTGTATCAAAGTATGAGACCATGGTGGTTGTGAATGAGATGGACATTAGAAGATAAAGGAGACAAGATTAAGATTAGTTAGTATATAGTGAAGACTTTTTTCTTTTGTAAAGTGCACTATATGTCAATGGAGCTTTATTTGATATGGCAGATGGAATGCAACATGTCATGGTCATAGAGGGCCAGAGCACAAACAAAAACCTTTTGCATAAACAAGCATGATGTAGATAGAAAATTACCTTGTACTTCCTGAGGCCTATATACATGCCCTAGACTCTTAAAGGTACATTTTAATAGATAGAAAACAAAAGATGACCATGAACCATCCTGACCACTCTCATAGATCAGTTTATATCATTGAGTGGCATAGGAATATGATCAAAGAAAAATAAAGCAAAAATAAATCACTCACTAGAAACATGAGCAACTATTCTTGTCTATTATTACTTGATTTTTAGTATTTTTTAGTCTTTAGAGAGTGTTTGACAGGTTGACAATGTGATAGGTTTGTTTGTTTGTTTGGTTGATAGTGACAAATTAGATTGTGTATTGGTTCACATTGCTCAGATATTGTGATTTTCATTCAAGTGTAGTGCTTTTAGTTTTAGTCTATGAAAATGCGAGTGTTTAAGAAAAATGGGTGACTATCCATAGTGACTATTTACAAGGTTTATTACAAATTTTTGGTGTGTTTTATGTTTTTGAGGATATTTGATGTTTTTGTGTTGCTAATTTCTTTAGGACATTTTATGATTTTTAGGATTTATTTTAGGATGTTTTATGATGTTTAGGGATTTTTCAGTACGTTTTATGATTTTTATCAATTTTTTCAGGACATTTTATGATTTTTATGGATTTGTTTAGGAGATTTTATGATTTTTGTGGATATGTTCAAGATGTTTTATAATTTTTATGAATTTTTTTAGGAAGTTATATGGATTTTTTGTTATTTTTTCAAGAAATTATGTGATTTTTAGGAGCATACCTGGAGTTTTTTGGGATTGTATCTAAATTTTTAGGATTTTGTTTAGGATCATATATGAATTTGTAGGATTTTTTTAGGATTGTGAAGGATTCACAAGTGTTAGGTCCAAGATGATATGCAATAAGTCCAATGGATAAGATGTTTGTAGGGACATGCCCCTAGTTCAATTTCAAACTCGTGCAATATGTAGGTGATATGCTCCTAAACAAGACACAAACAATGTACAAAGGCCAAAGTTAGAGTATGTACAAACTGGTGACACTTGGGTAAGATAACAAAGGATATTAACCAGTTCATGGGCCATGATCAAGGACTAGGGATGTCTTGCAATATGAAGGATGTGATCAAGGAATGACAAAAGGGGGAAAAACTAGATAGAATCCTGATAGATGGAGGAGCAACAACTGGTTACATATGGTGCCTATTTGCTAGGTTTTTGCCATGATACCTTCCCCAAGTCCCTATTTTCTAGGTTTTCACTTTTGGAAAAAAAAATTTCTCTTGACTCAAATTTTCATGTCAAGACACCTATTTGCTAGGTTTTGATCAAGGCATCCATTTTTTTTTGTGACTTTTTTCTAATTTTTTTGTTTCTTTTTTTTTAGGACTTTTGATTTTTTTTTAATATTTCTTTAGGACCTTTTGCCATTTTAAAATATTTTTTCAAGACTTTTAGATGGAATCATAAATGCTGCTAGTTGATAACCTCTAAACCCATGAGTGATTATAACTACGTAGGATTCATTCCAAGTATGTAGCTAAAATCATATCAATGGAATGGCCTTGAGATATACCACCATGTACCATATGTAGGAAACTGTCTTCTTCTTGTGAATCAAGGCATCTAAGGATATTTGGGTCAATGGATTCTTTGTATAGGATGTCACTAATGATGACATACTCAAAGGCTTATTGGATAGCCATTTGATTTTGGGTGTTGGATAAGTTAAGTAGTAGGATTTGGGTATAAGTAGTTGGATAGAAGGAAGAGCTGGGAGGATTGAGACCAACAACTTTCCACATGAAGGGTGATCAAGAGATTCAAGGCATGTCGTACATTGGAACACTTATATCATGACATCGACTTGTTCATTTTGTATCCTTGGGAGCTACTTAGCTTGTCCTTGTTCACAATCTCATGGTGTCTTTTAGTTTTCACCAAGAGACTTATTTTTTTATATTTTTTCCTTTGTTCCTAGTTTTGTAATTGGAAGATAGAGTTGACTCCCCAAAATATGCCAATGTGCTCAATTCCAAAGAAATTTCTTCTTTATGGTCATCAATTGTAATGCCTTCATAGAGTTCCAAGACATTTACATGAGCGTCATCAATGTTGAATCGATCAAAGATTAGTGGTCCACATTGGTCCTAATCCAAAAGTTTAGAATAGGTTGAGGGGATGTCATCATTAGTGTTAAATGGGCTCTGGTCAAAGGTATACATATGGATATTGGATTCAGTGGTATTATTGGGTTCATGCTCAGAAGTTGGAGGACTTGGGTCCCATAATGTTCTGCGCTAAGGTGTAGAGAGTTGGTTTGAGTGATAGGTGGAGTTATAGTAAGATATTTATTCTCCATAGGTAGGACATTAGGGCCAACAAAGATATGGTCAAATGCATAAGGAATATCAATATTATGGGTTTTAGGTTGGGTATCCTTAGATGTCTTTTCATCATTCAAAACATTCAGTCTTACATGAGGGTACCTTAGTACTAGGAGGACCTATTCGTAATGTTTTGAACCTAAGCTCCAAACTAGGAGGTCATCCTTTTGTAGTGATAGGTTCAATCATTCCTTGTTGATGCATGATAGTAAACCAAGGTCCATACTTGTTAGGAGATATCAAAGTGGGTTCTTGTTCTGCTTTTTCTTTCTCAATAAACCAAGGTCCATACTTGTTAGGAGATATCAAAGTGGGTTCTTGTTCTACTTTTTCTTTCTCAATATAGACATATGTATTCTCATAGACATGCTCTTCATGTAGGCCACCTCCACTAATAAAATTGATAGAAGTGATATTTTGTGTACTGATATCAGAATGTTGCACTTGTAGTAGTTTTGATTTACCATAAGATTGGGGAGAAAGTGGTGACTACCTAATGTGGAATACTTGAGACATAAAGTATTCTCCACACCCTTTGTCTTCAATTTTTAACTTTTCCTTGGCCTTACTAAGGAGTATATTAGGGTCCCCATATTTAGATGAATCTGTGGGTTGTGCTTCATTGTTTGTTGGGACTTGGTATGCAGTAGCATCTCTTAGATTAGCACAAAAATGGAAAGGATTTGGATCAACAGGGATGGTAACCTCTACATTATTTTAGGTGAACTGTAGACATTCATGGTATGTAGAAGTTACTATATTCATAGCATGGATCCAAGGGTGTCTTAGTATCATGTTGCAATTCATTTTGATGTCTAGGACCTGGAATAATGTATTCTTCATAGCCATACCAAATCTTATGGGTAATATGACAACACCCTTGGAGAAGCATTCATCATCATCATAGGCCTCTATATTGATTCCATGAGAGGGGTCCACATCTTCTTTAGAGTAACCCAAACCCTTGAAAAATTTAAGGGTATAGATGTTCAATCCCACTCTTGCATCTATCAAGACACATTTGACCTTGGCATTATGGATAAAGACTTCGAGATGAAGTGGGTCATTGTTGTTTTGTATGTTCTTAGGAATATATCAAAGGAAAAAGGTGATATATTGTGATGCAAATAAGTTCACAACCATGTCCTATAACTAGGCAACATCAATGTTATCTAGTACTATAGACTCTTTTAAAGATTGGTCAAGGATCTTTTGATGTTGGGGTGATGCATGCAACAAATCTAGGATGTATATTTGTGTTGGGGTTTTACCAAGCTGGTCTACAAGGCTATAATCTGAAGAAGGAGGATCAATAGGTTTACCAAGGGCTATAGATCTAGAAAAGGTGGCATTTCTATCTAGGGCTCTAGGTAGGGTAATCTAATTGTGGCAGGTGACAAAAACACAGTGATGATCTTCAACTTTCAAGGCAAATGTGGATATGTGGGAGTTAGACTCATTGAAATAGTTGATGGTGTAGTCATATCTAGTGCATATGTAATTAGCCTGTTAGGTAGAGTTTGAATTGGAGGCTTTCCCTTTTTCATGATTACCCAAAGGATCTTTAAAAATAGTATGACCAAAATTAGATGCTAGTAGTGATGGATCGATTGTGATTGTACCATCATCAATAAGGTCTTGTATTTCATGTTTTAGCTGAAAACATGATGAGGTCTTATGTCCTTTGGTGTGGTGGTAATCATAGAATTTGTTGTGATCCCATCAAGGGGCCTTAGTTAATAGTTCATCTTTGATCAGGGGTAGCTACAATAATTTATTACTAAGTAATTTTTGAGGTACAATCTCAAGAGGAATCCCCAAGGGTGTGAATTTCCTATCTCTTTTTCTAGGATGCCTTCAAGGTCTGTCCTATGTGGAAGTCTCATTTTTCTATTGTTTCAGTTGTGTTTAATTGGGAGTTTGTGAATTTCTAGGGTTTTCACCTTTTAGAGTCAATTGAGGTTGTGTTGCACTGATTGTTTGTGCATCCTGTTACCACATATATTTTTCTTGTGTCCTAGGGCAATTCAGTCTTGAGTCTTTTCTTAATCTTGAAGTTGAACTTGAAGTTTCCATTGAGTTCAAGTTTGAGCTCCCATATATCTTCCATGTGTTGAAGTCAACTTCCTTTTCCCAAGTTATTCTTGGTGAATTCAAAGTTGAAGTTGAAGCCCGATCAACCCAAACTTCAACTTCAACTTCGATATCAATTTTGTATATTGACACTTTTTTTTTATGTGGGCTTTCAATCTTGAGTTTAAAAAGTGAGGTAGGTCCTAATGAAGACACTTTCCAAGGCATGTGAGATAATAAATAAGAACTTTAAGGTGGCACGTGTTTAGATATGACAAGATTTGGCAAAAAGGAAAATTTTTTATTTCATGATGACATGGAGTGTTAATAGGCATGCAAATTTGATGGGCATTTAAAAAAAATTACTCAGAGGGTCTTTTCCATTGCATGGCACATGAATAGTAATTATTGCATTTACTTGCCATATCTATACTATGATTTCCTTTGTAATTCATTCCTTAAATGCATTCATTTGGCCTTTTACCACTCATTTCGCCATTTGCATAAGGAAGTTCTAGTACCATCAAGTAGGGAGAATGAATCACAGGCTTTAGCTCTGTCAAACTGTAAGTGTGTTTCCATAACCATCTATAATTTATTTGTGCTTGCTTTGTTTTGAAATATTTCAACTTGTATCATTTTGACCCTGTCTTTCATAGTGAGTCATGACATTATTTCATCCCAAGATGCCCAAGTTTGAAAAGCCATGTCTACTTAGTTCTTTGCCTGAAATTTGTGACACATTTCTAGTTAATAAAAACTTAACTAATGTCATTGAGAGAGCCAAAAACAACCAGTCAGGTCTCATTTATCAAATTGCATGCCCAGAGCTTGTTATTGAGTGTGCAAACCATTATGACCCTAGCATAAGGTGTATCAAGAAAGTTTTAGGGGAAGTAATAGTTAAGATAAACATAACTAGTGTCTATTCGGCCCTTAGAATTCCTCACAAAGAAACCTATGAACCATGGACCTTTGAGGAAGTAGAGCACCTATATGTTGAAAGAAAAAGTAGTTATGATAATAAGGTAGCTTAGTCTTGGCTCTTGAAACTGGTAGAGGGTGGTTCAAGGTTGACAAAACCTTTAACCATTGAGTATTTTATAAAGGAGATTGCAGACATTGTACTTCTATTGAATAGAATTAAGGGGAATGAACATGCATTTCATTGGGAGTCTTGGATGTATTTCTTCATCCAAAAGATTATTGAGGGAAATAAGTTCATTGATTGGGCTGACCTGATTGCTGAGAATTTGCACAAGAGTTTACTACCTCTCAACAAATTTGGTCCATTTTTCTTGTCCTCCTATTTTATTTAAATCCTAGTAGCATCTAAATAATGGGAAAACCTCCCACATTCATCTTGGACCTTTAAAATGCCCATTTACCAGTATTATAGTTAGGAAGCTCCTTTGTGTAAGGAGTTCAAAAGGGTAAATGATGTCTTTCTAGTAAGGCTGGTCTTTGAACTTCAAGGTCATGAAAAAGATAGACTATCTAAAGAAGCCATGCAAGCTATACAAGTCTATGGCTACTTTTACATCCAATTTTCTAGGTTCACATATATTAGAATGGGTAGTTTTTCTAGTGAACCATTGAAGTTACCTTGTTACTATTTGGACTCTATAGTTCTATTTGAAATGTGCAAACAATTTGTCTCTATGGTAGAGTCTTTTGAAGTTTCTAAGAGGTCCTCTTCTATGTTATTTCCTATTGAAATTGGACATATAGATGTCCTATCCTTAACAAAGGCATCATTGACTCATCTGTGCTTTAAAACCTTTCCCCCTTGAGAAGATTTTGATTATACAAGTTTTGTTAGAAATAATGTTAAGAATGTAGTCTCTTTGGTTCATGCTCTATAGTTAGAAGACTATTGGGAGAATTGCCCTAATGAATTTGAAGTAAGGAAAAGACTGTGGTCACAACTAGCTATGAACCAAATTAATATGTTTAATGTGGATCTTGATACATGTGGGCTAAAAGAAGAAGATTATGAAGAGGTGCTTGACCCATTCTACATTGATCAGATTAAATGCATACCTATTCCTAGAATTGATTGGGGAAGGAGAGAAGAAGAAGATGTTTTCTCCCACACTAAGGACATGCTGGCTAGGACCACAAGTTGGATAAAATAAAAAAATTGTTGCCACCCCTGACCCTTGACTTCATTACCCAATCTGAGGAAGTGATCAAGGAAGTTCAAAACAAGTTCTAGGAACTTCAAGACAAGAAAGCACCAACTAAGAAAGATTTTTCAAATATAGCACACACTGAAGCTATGCTAATAATTAATCTAAAGCACTCGGAAATGCATGAAGAGAAGATAGCAGAATTGAAGAAAGAAAAAGGAAATTTGGAAGCAATGTCTTGCCTACATTGGTTTGCCACATTAGTCTGTTATTTCAGCATTTTCAACTGCCTATGAAACATGGAAAGCGGCAAGAAACATGGCAAGCAGAGACAGTGCTACCTGATTAAAAGAAGTAGTTACACATAGTCACTTGGTTGTTCTTTTTTTTTTTTGTCATTTTGCTTTTCTTGCATTCTAGTTAGCAGTTATATTAACCAAAAGGCTATTTTACTCTTGGTGGGGTAATTTTGGCAATTGTCCATCCCCATGCCTTATAAATATGTAATAACTAGTATGGCATAGGGTTAATCTCTAGCAAATCGATAGACAAAACTATTTTTGTTTGTGGTTTAATCTCAAGTTTTAGAAGTAGCATTTCAAAATTCTACAAATACAAAGAAAAATCTATAGTTTAATTTTGTTAAGAGCTTTGTAAGTAGATACTATTATCTACTTGTTTGAATCAGTATTTCTAAAGATACCATTTACATAAAATCTCTTAGTTGTGTTTGTTATTAATTTTGAAGTTGTCAATTCAAAATTTGGGATGCTGTGAGAAGTAAGTTTTATTAAATTTGCCTACATGATTACTTAATTTTTAGTTATGTGGATAATATTGCTAATTAAAATTGAGTGGTTCTTCAGCATAAAATTCTATTTTGTATTGATGAGATAGAATAAGTTGATTCAACGTTGTCAGCATATTGTATTCTGAAAAGATCTTTCTATTGAGTTTAAAGATCAAAAAATTCTTTATTTGCAATAAAGTTAGTTGCACCTATTTTTATTGAAGAAACTTTAAGTAGAGAATTCCTTAGTCCTATATAGGAATTCATTTGTTGGTATACATTTTTCTTTTTTTTGCATATAAAATCATAGGAGGAAAATTGTTTACTAATAGTTGTTGGCAACTTTACTGGTGAAGACTAGAAATGGTTTTACCTCATCATGAAATTTTCCTAGTACTTTAACTAGGCTTAGGGTTTGACAATACTCAAGAGGACATTATTTCAAATCTAAGCGCATAAGCCTAGAAACTCAAAACAAGCCTAGAATAGTTTACACAAGTTAACCAGGTGCTCAAAAGAGAAGAAGAAAGGGTCAAACTCATTAGAGGTGTATTAGTTGCTAATGAAGAAGCAGTAGTCAATAGACTTATCCCAAGGACATTCTGAGTGTTAGATGTTAGTTTAATTGTGAAAAACTAGCTAGTAAAAAGTACACTAGAAGTGAAGAAAGGAAAGGGTTTATTGATCAGTCTTATGAATTTTTAAAGAATCTTAATTTTGCTCCTGATCTCTTTTATAAACACAAAAAAATTTGTTAAAAGCAAAGGTAGGCCAAAATCTCCTCAAAAACCAACCCTTGTAAATGTAAGTCTTCAAGCCCTAAACTTACCAGGGACATCAGTACCTTCTCATTTCAATGTTCAACCTTTGAATTCCATTCCATGAAGAATGGCTGCAAACCTGTGGGGTGCACAAGTAGGTCTCATGGCCTTTCCAGGTAACCCTAATCCTCTTCCTAAGGGTGCTAAAGAAGTTCTACCCAAATTCAATGGAGATGGGGAGAAATGTATTGATGAACATCTCAATGCCTTTAACACTGCGTATGCAATTTTGGCTATTGCTCATGAAGATGTAGCTATAAGGTTGCTTGTGCAAACTTTAATTGATGATGCTACTAATTGGTTTCATCATCTCCCGCAAGGATCCATCACCACTTGGGCTAAAATGTGAAACACTTTTGAAAATAGGTTTAAATCTGCTGATGATGAACATACTCTGCTCCTCCAATTAACCCAAGTAAAGAAGGAAGTACATGAGCCCATGAGAGATTTTGTAGCAAAGTTTAATAAAATACTACATAAAATCCCTGCTACTAAAAGATCTAATGCAGAGAACAGCAAAGGTTTCTTTGTTAATGAAATGCCTCCAAATATCAATTTTCATCTAAGGAGAGACAAGGTAGCAGATGTTGATGCTACTCAAAGATTAGTTGTTGAATTAGAGGATGACCTTTTAGACATAGGAAAGTGGAAATAGGAAATGCAAACTTCAAAATCACAACCATCTACTTTAGAAAAATCAAACCCGTTAATGCATAAACTCATGAATGATGTGATGACTATTAAGAAGAAAATTCCTAAAATGAATACTCAATACCAAGATATTCCAAGAAAAATCTAGGTCAAAGTAGTTTTCAAGGAAAACAAATTAATTTGCCCCCAAATTAGCAAAGATTGTAGATTGAAGCCCCACCTAATAAAAATAATGTGTGTTTTTCATCTTACAAGTGATCATCAGGGAAGTTCTTGTCTTGAGAATATAAGATATCAACAACTTGAAGTAGTAAAAGAGGCCTCAACTAATATAAAAATAGAGGAAGAACCTAGAAACTCTGTAAGCTATTATCTTGAATATGAATCTGATTTTGAAAGAAGTGATGATATCCTCTTAACCTTGGCAGAAGCATCATGCTCTGTCTTAACCCATGGGTAGAGAGCCACTAAAGTTGATGTTTCTAAAAAAAATGCAATCCCTAGTCAGGTAAAAGAATAAAAAACAAAAAGGAAAAATGAAAACAAGTAATCATCTATGTAGTCAGAGACACCCCAAATCCTGGTTCCTCATTTGACATTGTTGAGTTTTGTAAAGCATCTAAAATATAGATTTCCCTTGCTAAGTACCTAAGGATAAAGGCTAGAGAGTTCAATAAACTTATTGAATATGTTCATCAATCTTCCCCTGATTTAGAAACTAAAAAAATAAATGTAACCAAGGTGTCAGAGAACAATGAAATGTCTACTAAGAAAACAAGTGAAACTCTCAAAGCAAAGAAAAGGGAAACCCAAGCATCTGATAACCAAGAACGGATACTTCAACTAGAAAAAGTTAGCCTTGAGGCTCCTTTTCCTCAAAAACCTAACCCATTTTATGTATACCTACTTCTTCATGGTGTTAAGCTAAATAATTACATCATAGATTCAGGTGCCTCTGACAACATAATGCTAGCTACAATAGCCAAGGCTCTTGATCTCCCTTTAACCAAAACCTCTAGTAAATGTTATTCCATGGATTCCAAGCAAGTTCCTTTAATAGGTTAGATCAAAGATGCCCAAGTTTCCCTAGTATCTTATCCTTAGAAAATAATTAAGCTTACTATTCTAGTGGCAGATATTCCTACTAGTTATCGTATGCTTCTTAGCCAGACTTTCTGCCGAGACCTGGGAGGGGAAATTAAAATGGATTGGTCTCAAGCTATTATACTTGTGGGGAAAGAAAAGGTAACCTTGTTACCTGAAGCCAAATCCAAATATACAGTCTTTCCATTTGATGATCCCAAATCTAAGATCCTTTATTAAGAGACTAATTTTATCTGAAAATGAGAAAATAGGTGAGAAATCAGAAGTAGAAGACTCACTATGGACTCTAGAGTTTGATGGGAGCTACTACTCTAATAGATCTGGGGTTGGCATAGTACTAATATCTCTTGATGGTTAGAATTTTCCTTCCTCTTACAAAATTTCTTTTGAAAACACCAACAATATAGTAGAATACGAAGCCCTACTTCTAGGAATAGAAGAAGCTAAGAGGAGAAACATTAAGCTACTAAAGGCAAGGGGAGATGCTAAATTAATAGTAAAGCAAGTTAAAAATATGTTTTCAGTAAAAAATCAAAGATTGAAACATTATAGGAATCATGTGTGTGATGAGATTGGGGATTTTGAAGCCTTTGCAATTGAAACGATTCCTAGAGAACTTAATCATAAAGCAGACTTTCTAGCAGTATCGGCCTCTTTACTAATTCCTCATCCAAACTTTGTAAATAAAAAATATTTAGTTGATATCATTCATAGGCCAAGTGTCCCTAAAAACAAAAATTCATGGAAAGTATTTAAAGATGATTCTCACATTAATGCTTTTTTACAAAGTATTGAAAAATTCTGTACTAACTATTTTGAAGGCTCACATGCTAAATGCAGAGAGTTTTGTCCTGATATGACTGATGAAAGTGATGTGTTACAATTAAAAGGAAATGTAATACCAAAAGTCCTAGTTGAGCTTGAAAAATTTTTTGATAGGCGAGACATTTTCCTAGCCCAAAATCTATCACCTAAAGAAGATCTAAATGTTGATTATGAAAAGGTGAATTTGGGAGATAAACACAATCCCAAAATTATCAATTTGGGAACCTATTGTTGAGAAGATGAGAAAGAAAGATTCATCATGCTTCTTACATAATATATAGATGTCTTTTCCTAGTATTATGAAGACTTAAAAACTTTTAGAAATGGCCAATTCAAGCATCACATCACTCTAAAACCAGGTACTACTCCTTTTAGACAAAAGTTAAGAATGTATAATCCAAAGGTTTCTGATGCAATTTTCAAAGAAATAGATAAAATTCTTAAAGCTTACATCATCTTTCCAATTCACCATTCTACTTGGGTGGCCAACATAGTACTAGTAAGAAAAAAGAATGGAGAAATAAGGATCTGTGTTGAATTTTGAAACCTTAATCAAGCAAGCCTAAAAGATAATTTTGCTCTACCTATAATGGATCAAATTTTTCAAATAGTTGCTGGTTCATAAATGATGTCCTTTTTAGATGGTTTCTCTGGCTATAATCAGATAGAAGTTGCCGAGGAAGATCAACACAAAACTATGTTTACAACACCCTAGGGTACTTTTGCCTATAAAAGGATGCCTTTTGGCTTAATAAATACAGCTGCCACGTTTCAACAAGCCATGAATTTGACCTTTGGTCATTTATTGGATGGATGTATCATAGTGTATCTTGATGACATGATAGTGTTTTCTAGAAGATGAAAGAAGCACCTAAAAGATCTGAGGAAAGTGCTTGAAAAATGTAGGGAACATGGAATTTCATTGAACCCTAAGAAATCAATTTTTGTTGTGACTTAGGGAAAGTTACTTAGACACATGGTTTCAAAAGAAGGAATCAAAATTGATCTAGAGAGAGTAAAAGCTATTCAACAATTGTGTCTTCCCATCAATCATAATGGTGTTAAATCGTTCTTTGGGAAGATCAATTTCCTAAGGAAATTTGTACCTAATTTTGCAGAGACTGTTAAACCAATGGCCAAGTTGTTTAGTGAGAAGAAAAATTTCAAATGGGATGAACCAACATTTAAAGCATTCAAGGAGGTAAAAGAAGCTATTGCTACTTTTTCATCCTAATTTCAAAAAAGATTTTATAATGTACTGCTCTGCATCAGAACATACCATGTTAGGAATATTGCTTCAAAAGAATGGCAAATGAGAAGAGATGCCTATCTCTTTAATGAGTGTCCCATTGAAGAAACATGAGCTAAATTACTCCTTGTCTAAAAAATAAGCTTTTGCTATTGTGAAAGCAGTAAAATACTTTCGGTACTATATTTTACATTCACATTCTTTAGTTTATGTACCATCCACTACAGTCAAGAGTATCCTCACATAATAGGATGTAGCAGTCAATAATCGAGCAACTTGGGTAGCAAAACTGTAAGAATTTGACCTGGATATCCAACCAACTAAATTGGTTTGAGGGTAAGGGCTATGTAAACTTATTGTAGAAGGAGAGAAAGATGAACCATATCCCAACTATTTGTTTGTTGGCTTGATAGATGAATGATTTTCAGACATAGCTTATTTCTTGACATATGGGAGATGCCCTGATCATTTAAAAGGAAAGGACCGAAGGAGTCTTCAACTCAAAGTGGCCAAATTTGTGATTATTGATGATATTTTGTACAAAAAGGGCTTGGATGGTATGTTTTTGAGGTGTGTTGATGCTGACTAGTAGGAGAAACTATTAAAAACCTTCCATGATGGGGCCTGTGGAGGACATTTTTCATCAATAGTGACAGTCTTCAAAATCCTAAGAAGCGGATACTATTGGCTAGGTATTCTTAGGGCTACCTATCACTAGGTAAGAAATTATGAGAAATGTAAATTGTTTACTAGGAAACCATAATTAGCTGCTCTTCCTCTAAAACCTATGATTATAGAAGAACCCTTTTAGTAGTGGGGGTTGGATTTTATAGGGCCTATTAATCCAAATTCAAGTGCAGGACATAACACATTCTTACTACTACTGACTACTTTAGTAAATGGGTTAAGGTAGTTCCTATAAAAAGCAACAACATCATAGGTAGTGTGTAAATTCTTGACAGAAAATATTTTGACCTGTTTTGGTACTCCTATCAAAATAGTGACTGATATGCAAAAAAAAATTCATCCCAAGAAATTCAATTGTATTGTTATGATCACGGTATCTAGCTATCTCATGCTTTAGATTATTTCTCTCAAGGCAACAGATAGGTAGAGTCCACAAATAAAAATTTAGTGAATATTATGAAAAAGCTAGTAGATAAAAAGGGAAGAGATTGGCATAAGAAGCTAAATGAAGTAGTTTTGGCTGATAGAAATTCTCCCAAAAGAGCCATTAGTATGATGCCTTTTGAGCTAGTGTATGGAGTTGAGGCACAATTGTCCCTACCCTTAGAACTGGCTACCCTGAATTTGCAAAAAGCAATTGAAGATGAAATGTTTCATTCTTCCATTGAAAAGAGAATATTGTATCTCTAGAAAATAGAAGAAGAAAGAAGAGAGTTGGTGGATCATATCACAAACCATCAAGCAAGGGTCAAAATAATTTTTTATCTAAAAGTGAGGCCCTGAACATTTATAAAAGGAGACTAGGTACTACTATGAAACAAGAGGAAGGAACCTAAAGGAGCTCACACCAAATTCAAGAGCTTATGGAAAGGCCCATTTGTGATATTCGAGGACTTGGGTTCAAATGCCTTCAAGTTGCAATATCTTAATGGAGATGATATTCCCCTATCCTATAATAGGCATGACCTCAAGTTGTATCAATTTTAAGTTTCGTGTCTATCTCACTGTAAATACCATCTTTTTGGGTTTTGTTCTTTTCTAGCTCTGTTCTTTGTGTTTATCTTTTTGAGTTGGTCTACAAAGCCAAAGATCCTGAGTTCATCCATGATCCTTTCGGTCTCATTCCCTAGTTGGAGCTGATTGTTACCCCATATATTTTTCTCGTGTCTTAGGGCAGTTTAGTCTTGAGTCTTTTCTTGATCCTAAAGTTGAACTTGAAGTTTCCACTAACTTTAAGTACAATTTTGAGCTCCCATCCATCTTCCATGTATTTTTCCCAAGTTAGTCTTGGTGAAGTCTAAGTCAAAGTTGAAACCTGATTAACCCAAACTTCAACTTCAACTTTGATGTCAATTTCATATACTGACACTTGTTTTCATGCAGGCTTTCAATCTTAAGTTTAAAAAGCGAGGTGGGTCCCAATGAAGACACTTCCCAAGGCATGCAAGATAATAAATAAGAACTTTAAGGTGGCACATGTTTATATATGACAAGATTTGGCAATAGGAAAATTTGTCATTTCATGATGACATGGAGTGTTAATAGGCATGCAGATTTGATGGGCATTTAAAACAAATTACTTAGATGGTCTTTTTCGATGTGTGGCACATGAATATTAATTATTGCATTTACTTCCCATATCTATGCTATGATTTTCTTTGTAAGTCATTCCTTAAATGCATTCATTTTGCATTTTACCACTCATTTTTCCATTTACAAAAAGAAATTCTAGTAACATCGTGTAGGGAGAAAAAATTGCAGGTTGTAGCTCTATCAAACTATAAGTGTGTTGCTATAACTCTCTATAATTTATTTTTGCTTGCTTTGTTTTGAAATATCTTAATTCGTATCTTTTTGACCCTATCTTTCATAGCAAGTCATGACATTATTTTGTTTGAAGATGCCCAAGTTTAAAAAGCCATGTCTACTTAGTTCTTTGCTTGAAATTCATGACACATTTTTGGTTAATAAAAACTTAACTAATGTCATTAAGAGAACCAGAAACACCTAGTCAGGTCCCATTTATCAAAAGCTAGCTAATAGTGGGTTGCTTGAAGCAACTACCTTTCCTACAACAATCACATGCCTAGAGCTTGTTATTGAGTGTGCAAACCATTATGACCCTAGCATATGGTTTATCAAGAAAGTTTCAGGGGAAGTAATAATTAAGATAAATAGAACCAATGTCTATTCAACCCTTAGAGTTCCTCACAAAGAACCCTATAAACCATGGATGTTCAAGGAAGTAGAGAGCCTGTATGTCGAAAGAAAAAATAGTTATGATAATAAGGTAGCTCAGTCTTGGCTCCTAAAACCAGTAGAGGGTGGTTCAAGATTGCCAAAACCTTTAACCATTGAGCATTTCATAAAGGAGATTGTAGACATTGTACTTATATTGGATAGAATTAAGGGGAACAAACATGTGTTTCATTGGGAGTCTTGGATGTATTTCTTCATCCAAAAGATTGTTGAGGGAAATAAGTTCATTGATTGGGTTGACCTGATTGCTAAGAATTTGCACAAGAGTTTAGTAGCTGTCAACAACTTTGGTCCATTTTTCTTGTCCTCCTATCTAATTTATATCCTAGTAATGTCTAAAGAATGGGAAAACCTCCCACATTCAACTTGGATTGATGCAATGCCCATTTACTAGTATTACAGTATCTTCAAGAAGCTATTTTGTGTAAGGAGTTCAAAAGGGTAAATGATGTCTTTATTGGAAGGCTAGTCTTTGAACTTCAAGGTTATGAAAATGATAGACTGTCTGAAGAAGCCATGCAAGCTATACAAGTCTATGACTTCTTTTACATCTGATTTCCTAGGTTCACACATATTAGAATGGGTGGTTTTTCTAGTGAACCATTGAAGTTACCTCATTACTGTTTAGACTCTATAGTTCTATTTGAAATGTGAAGACAATTTGTCTTTATGGTAGAGTCTTTTGACGTTTCTAAGAGGTCCTCTTTTGTGTTCTTTCCTATTGAAATTGAACACTATAGATGTCCTAACCTAAAGAAAGCTATGTTAACAAAGGCATCATTGACTCATATGTGCTTTAAACCCTTTCCCCCTTGGGAAGATCTTGATTATATAGGTTTTGTCAGAAATAATGTTAAGAATGCGGCTTCAGTTCTTCTTGGAAGAATTGGGACATCCTTAGAAGGATAATTATTTTTTTACAGATAGTCAAAGTGCCATTCATCTTGCTAAGAATTCAGCTCTGCATTCTAAGACCAAACACATACAGTTGCGGTACCATTTCATTCGGTCAGTTTTGGAGGATGGACAGTTAAAGTTGGAGAAGATACATACCAATGAAAATCTAGTAGATATGTTGACAAAGGTTGTAACAAGGGAGAAGTTGAACTCCTCTTCAGCTTCAGTTGGTCTTTTAGACTAAACGTGAATAAAAGAACAGCAGAGTCCAGGGTGGTTTGATCCAGCGGGAGCCCCATGTGGTAGTTGTATTGCTACAGGATTAGTCTCCAAGTGGGAGATTGTTGTTTAGTGTGGAGCCTGATCAGTCCCCAAGTGGGAGATTGTTAGATTGTGGCGACTGATCAGGAAAGTACTATACATATTTCATAAGCCGACATGGTAGCCGACATATTATGGCCGGCATATGGCCGACATGTTATAACCCTAAAGCGGTTTAATACTTGTATAAAAGGGCTTAGGGTTGGGTATTTTTTATATGTGGTGATGCAAAATTAGTTCTTGTGGCAGTATTGAGCTGTAAGGGATTACGGATTGTAATCAGGTTGTAATCACTGGATTGTAATAAGATCGAACTTGCTGTTTGGTGGACGTAGCCCAGGGACTGGGTGAACCACGTTAAATCTTGGTGCCTTGTGTTCATTTTTGTGTGTTCTATTATTTTTTGTTATTGGTTATATTTGCATGTAGTTTTTATTTCTATCCGTTGTTTATCCTAACAAAGGTAAATTTCCCTTGATTTGTTTTAAATGTAATGAGGTTGGTCACTTTGCTACTAAATGTCCTAACAAAAGTAAGTCCAATAAAATTGATAGAAATGATAAGAAAGATCACAAGTACATGAAGAGCAGGGATTTCAAAGACAAAGGCAAGAAGTCATGCTACATTGTTCAAGAAGAGCACATCGAGATAAGTTTTGATG
This sequence comes from Cupressus sempervirens, assembly GCA_028749045.1. Taxonomy (NCBI): domain Eukaryota; kingdom Viridiplantae; phylum Streptophyta; class Pinopsida; order Cupressales; family Cupressaceae; genus Cupressus; species Cupressus sempervirens. The sequence goes on from CM053783.1 coordinate 495,827,680, forward strand.
ATGACAACGAAGTAGTAGAAATGGTATATGTTTCAATAAAAAAAAATCCATATGGTGAAAGGTATGAGAATAAAACTACCCTTATTCTACATATTACTAATAATGACTCATAGATAATAGATACTAGTTTTTCACATCATATAAGTGGTTATCTAAGTAAATTTGACAAATTTCAAGAAATTTATGATGGCAAAAATGTTAAGTTTAGTAGTGATGCTCCATTCTTAGTGAAATGATCACTAATGGTGAATGATACGATCAGATGTGATGTTGTATATTGAGTTGAAGGACTTAAATATAATATTTTGAGTGTTTCTCAGTTGAATAACTCAGGTCACAAGCTAAAATTTGAGAAAAGTAAGGTCGAGACTTTTGTTGATGAAGAAAATCTAATTGGAGCAGGAATAAAAACAAATGGTAACTTATTCTACCTTGATACTACATTTTAGCCATGTTTATTTTCTATAATTGAATATGTGTAGTTATGGCATAAAAGGTTGTGTCATGTAAACTTAGGAATATGGAAAAAATCAGTAGAAAGAAAAGAGCAAGAGGCTTTCTAAATCTATAAAAATCTGAAAATATTATGTGTAAAGAATATCAGCTTGGTAAGATGAAAAATAAAGGTTTCCTCTAGCAAGACACACACTTCTAATGATATTTTGGATCAAGTGCATACTAATTTATGTGATACAATTGGAGTTGATAGTTACTATGTTGATAGATACTTCATATTATTTGTATATTAATATTCAAGGATGATGACTATAATGTTCATGAAAGTGAAATCACATGGTTTTGATATGTTTAAGTGGTAAAAAGAAAGAGTTGAAAATGAGACCAGTAAATCAATGAAATGTTTGAGATATGATAGAGATGGTGATTTTATGTTTGCTGAATTCACTAAATTTTGTGCTAGAATGGTATCAAAAGATAGTTATCTGCACCAAAGATACCACAATACAATGGTATTTCTAAAAGGAGAAATAAATATATCATGGATTGTGCAAGGACACTAATCATTAAAAAGGAGGTCTCTCACATATTCTAGAGAGAATAAATCTATACTACTATTTACACTCTCAACCAAGTTCAACTAAAGAAACAAAAAAATAAGACACCATACGAACTATGATATGGTCATACACAACATATATGTTATTTTAAAATCTTTGGAAGTAGGTGTTACATTCACAAAGATGCTAGGAATGGTGAACTCAATGTTAAAGGAGATGAAGGTATATTCCTAGGATATTAATTTAAGAGCAAAGCTTACAAATGTTTGAATAAGGCTACTAACAAGATGATTGAAAGTGCAAATGTAAGATTTGATGAGTTTGTTGAAAGGAATGATGTAGAAAGAAAGAAAGAACCTAAATATTATAACAAGTTTTTTTATGTCTATGAAGAGGTACTTGATACTCTATCCAAGTTACGACATAGAGATAATGAGCACTAGGTTTCTACCGAGTCATAGTTACCTACACCCAAGCACTAAATGGTACAACCCAAGTAGGAAGTTGAATTTTTAATTAAGTGAAGAAAAAACTAGAATCAAATAATTGAAACTATATTGGCCAAATACATTAGGAAGAACCATTCACCTAAGAAAACAATTGGAGATAAAAGTGTTGGAGTACAAACAAGAAGAAAAATAAGAAAAGGTGCATATTTGATAGCTTATTTTGAACCTAGAACACAAAAAGTTGCATTTAATGATGAATGTATGGTTAACACTATGAATGAGAAGATTGATCAAATTGACAAGAAACACACTAGTATTCAGACCTTCTTATAAGAATGTGATTGGAACAAAGTGAAGTTTTAGAAACAAACTGAATGAGAATGGAGAAGTGGTAAGAAACAAGACTAAATTGGTTTGCAAAGGTTATGCACAGGAAGAAGGTATTGACTATGGTGAGACTTTTGCACGTGTGGAAAAGATTGGAAGGTCTAAGAACATTGTAGTATTATGCTACATATAAGAAATTTAAGGTATATCGAATGGATCTTAAATCTATATTTCTAAATGGAATACTTGAAGATGAATTCTACACTGAACAACCTCAAGGATTCATTGAACCTAGAAAGAAGGACATGGTCTACAAGTCAAACAAGGCACTCTATGGACTTAAACTAGCCCCAAGAGCATGGTATGAAAGGTTACACTCTTATTTAATTAAGATTGGTTTGCTAGAACATGTGAAAATAATAATCTATATTTAAAGAATGAATCTCAAAATATGATATAAATGATGGTATATGTCTTCTTATGAGTGTCTAGAAGATCAAATTTGGCATTAAGTTCTTCCCAAGTCTCCATCCTTTTACTAATTAGTAGATCACCTATGAGTTTTATGCCTTTAAAACACCATTATTTTGTAGAACAACTTTGAGTTAGAGCTAAAGGCTTACCATTTAGTTGTTCAATGCCCCACCAAATAGATCTACCAACAATAGGGAAACAAGGAGGACCATATACTACACCTTTGAAGAATATCAACCTTCTCACTAGTGTCCAAGATTTCCAAATAGAAACAAATACATTTGATCCTAATAATTTGATTTCAAAATCTCCAAGAATAACATTAGCAAGTGGTAAATCCTTCCACTATTTTCTTTTTTAAATTCCAAAATTCATAATATTATTTCTAATGAGAATCTTCCATGGTTCATTGCCATAAATGGCTTTAAGAATCAATCTTGATGCCAATGCAATTCCATGAGTTTTTCCTCTCATGCCAAGACCTCCCTTGGAGTTTGGCATACAACACCATTTCCAATTTATTGAAGGTCTTTTCCTATTGCCTTTTCCATCTGACAATAGAAAGTCTCTCAAAATTTTATTAAGTTTTTCTACTTGATAATTATTAAATAACCATGTAGAAGAAAAGTATATTGAGTGTGATGATAACATCTATCTTAGTTCTTCCAACTAATGATAAAAGGTGAGACTACCACTTATGACGTTTCTTCTCAATTTTTGAATATACCCAATTCCACATATCTTTGAGAGAATGAGATACAACAAAGGGGATTCCCAAGTATCTAACAATACATTTTGGACCAGCCCAAGTCCACCCTTTTTGTTTAAACTAGGTAGGGCTTGAAAATTGATATGCCTCTTCCACACTATCTAGTTTTCAAGTCCATATACAACACATGAACAACTTGTAAAACCATTTTCTTATTGTTATATGATAAGGTTTTTTAATTTGGACATAAAATATAATGTCATACCTAAGTACTTTTATTTTATATTATTTTCAAAATATACTACTACATCAATCTAGTAACCCGTCAATTAAGGCAAGGCATCAAATTTTCCATTGAGAACTTAATGCAGACCTTGTTGAGCAGACGTTGTTGAATCAGCATAGTTCAAACAAAATGAGAAATTAAATATTTTTTAAAATTTAGACAATTTTACAAGTTGGAATTTCTATTTCTATGAGAAGTTGGAACACATGCTCTTTTATCCACTTGGCTAAGTGTAGTTGTTTGAATGCAAATACAGCTAATAATTTGGCCTATATGCAATCCAACTACATATCTTGCCACATATAAACTTGATTCAAATGGAGTGAGAGTTGGTATTTAACTTGTAACTATGTCAAGTCAAATGTTATTGTTGCACTACTTATTGAAAACTTTATAGATAAGATATCTTCTCATCTATAATAAGCTAAGATGAAGGAAATGTTGTAGCTTCTTATCTATTTATTTATGTAGCATTGTGGTTCATTGTTGCTCAAATAAAATTGAGTTAAATGTAGATTTATGATGCTTTTGATGAAGGACAATCTAGACATTACTAAATAATGTTGTTAGGTTTACTTATGTATTGAAATTGACAAATTACTAAATTATAGATTTACAAGTATTTTTGTTTAAATCAATGTTACAAACTCAACAAGTCATAAGGCAAGCACAAGAAAACAAGGCTTCCAATTTTGACCCAAGTAAAAAATAAATTGATCCAAAATCACCAAACCTAATGACATGGATTTTTCCAAGCAAGAAAAAATAAAATAACTAACTTAAAACCTATTCACTTGAAATTGACTCTAACATTTTGAATTATTTGTGTTGCTTATTTCCTTAACCTTGTATTAGAGGATTTTGGTCAAACTTTGTCAAACAAAGCATGTGTGAGCATGGTAAGAATATTTACAAATATATTGAAAACCATACTTGGGTCCTTAATATAAAGAGAAAAATATATGAACAAAGAGTTGGCTTACCTCAAACTAACTTCTTACGCAAAATATTTTATCACATTGAAAAATTTGCTTTAACAAAATGTTATTTGAAGTGCACAATTGTTAGTTAGAAGTGTACACTCAGAAAGTGTCACACTCTAAACCCTTCTATTCAAGTGATCCCATGGATTGGAATTCTTGAATATCATCTTAGAGCTCCCTATCCATGAAGTGCAAAGGTGTGTTTTGAGCAATGTAGATAACTCTCAGTTGAGGCTTTGAGACACACCCCTTGCTAGTAAACCATACAACAAGAGGTTCTTAAGAAAAGAGAAAGAATGCAAATGTCCACAAGAACTCTCAAGCTATGCAATGCCAATATGGACTAAACTAGCATGCAATGCACATTACAACTATATTAATCAAATGAGAGTATTACAAGATCCAAGCTAGTTAAACTATGTGAGCTAGATTATTGAAAAATAGAAGATATATTATATGAATATAAGATAAAATTCGATGGTATCAAAGAATTATACAAAAGGATAGAAGTTCACCACAAGCTCTCAAGAAGATCAATTGGTAAACCTGCAGCATAACAATAATCAAGAGTGTGGATCCTTTGAGAAGGGGAGAGCTCTTCCTTTTAAAGGTGCATGGATGGTGGAGATCAAAATCAAGAGATGGATGATCAAGGGTGAGAGTTGACTTTAGGCATGATCCATGTGCAAGAGTAAGTCAACCAATGGAGAGAAGTTGACTTTTCATGTGAGACAAAAAGCCAAAAAGCCTTTTCTTTTAATTTGAAAATAGAAAAAGGACTTTATGTGTTCACATTGAGTGGGTTAGAAGAATGAAGCATTTTATTTAATCAAAAGGGGACATTTTCTTTTAATCAAATAATGAACTTAGGATAATATAGTCAAACTATAGATTATAATAAAATTAATTGATTTTTAGCAATTTGGCCAAAGAAGATGATTAAGTAATTTAGCCAAAATGTTGAGAAGGGAGCTAATAGTCTAGATGACCATTTTTAAGTGATAAAATTTTCCCCTCTTTGACTAATCTATGATTGATCTAGGAACACATGACGTCAAATAATACAGAAGCCAAGTAGGAAGCAATAGATAGAGAGATCTAACTTTGAAATGCAGAAAGAGATAACAAGTCCTAAATGTGCCATCTGGTAGCGATAGTATTGAACATTAGAATAGAGACAATATGATAACTTAAGAAGAGTACTAATACTAGGCAAAGTACATAGATCAAGAGCATGTGAAAAAATCAAACATATGCACATAAGAAATAGATAGTTGTAGCAAGCAATGATAGAGTATTTCTACCCCTCAGGATTGAAATCAAAATAAAGTAAAGGGAATGTAGAAATGAGCTAGATAAGAGAGAATTGAGATATAGAAAAGCCCATGATAATAGATATGTGATTAGAACTAAAGAGTGACCATAAGGAAATGATAGAATGCCCCAATTTGACTAGAGTTGACCAAAAAGGTCAAATCAAGTAGACAGATGATTTAGACATGAAAATGTGAAGTGAAGTAGATATGAACTGTAGAAATGGTGAAAACATGGAGAAAATAAATGCCCCAATGAAGATTTGAAGATTAGGCCACAAAAGGTTAGCTAACTGCATAGAAGAAGGTAAAATTTTAAAATGTGATTTTGACTATCAAGATGAACTTAGATTTTAATTTTAATCCTAAAAATGGATCCATCACATCAAAATTAGCTAGGGGTACAATTTTCATGAAATTATGAGGAGTTTGAAAAATGAGTCAAAATAAGGTCAGAAGGCTATATAAGGGGTCCAAGTGTCAATTTAAATTCATTTTTCTTTTATGGTTTTGAGATATTTTGAGTGATTTGGAGAGATAAAATAGCTTTGGTAGGCATTCTTACCCACCAACATCATTTGAGCATAGTTGGTTGTACAACCGGCCACCTAACAATGAGGCCTTGGTAAGTCATCTACATTTTGTCACTTTTGGAAATATTTATTGCATTTTTAGTATGATTTAGTGGTGTGAAAAATAAATATCATGCAATACTTTAAAATTATCACACAGGTACTTTAAGAAATATCATGTGATATTTCTATCAAACCAAAAGTATTGCACCACCTAACAAAGTTTATTGTCCCATCCATATCCAAATATCATCCCACATGGTACGAAATGTCACCTGAGAAAAAAGAATCACTTGGGTATTACAAGAAGTATTGTACGATACTTAATCAACAAAAAGTATCTCCTGCATATAGGAAAAAGTGTCGTACAATCTTCTTTTGGGCTATTGCTACATGTTTAAGCATTGTTTTAATGTTTCTAATGTTCATTTTACTTGGTTTTGTATTTTTTTTTTCCCGCACTTCATATTAGGGCCCCCAAAGTGGTGGGGTTACACATCCTTCATCATCTACATGATTAGGAGAAGGCCATAATATTTAGTGTGAGGCTAAAGTGGGTGACACACATGCTTCATAGCCAAGTGAATCACAAGCTATTCTGTGTTTTAGATGAGCGGTGGCACATCAAGCACAACACCTTCCACCTATCAACCAAAGAGGTTATCATCACATTGGAGGATGTATATCACATCCTTCATGTTCCCTAATATGGAGATCCAATGAGTGTTTATGTTTGGTTTCTCATTTTCTATTAATTTTTTGATATCAATTTGGCATGTACTTATGTGGGTTTTTGCGTGTAATAGGTATATTATGATCAGACCATGACAGAGGGGAGAGCAACTGTACAGCAGGTATTCCAAGATGTTACTATCTTGGATCGCCACTTTAGTTCAGAGTGGCTCATAGATGATCATGGGGCTGAGTATCCACTATCTTTCCTTCTGTTCTCATTGATTGCCCAAGCTCTAGTCACCAATAGGGGTCAAAAGGGCTTCCCACTAGGATGGGGTAGATGGTTAGCAAATATGTTGGGGCAACCTTAGAGGATGGCATGGGGACTTTTGATTTTGGTAGATATGTATAGGGAGCTCTATGAGATAGCCTACCAATCAGGATGAACCTAGGCAAGTAGTACAGTGTTGGCCCAAGCAGGGGTGTGGGAGCATATCACAATGATTTGACAACGAGTGAAGTTGTGAGAGTGTAGTAAGCCTTATATTTTTAGATATATAGGGTTCATCCCATAGATTCATAGTGGAGATGTGAATTACTACTAGTAGCTCTTTGATGAGCTCACTTAATTTTTTTGGCAACCATATTGTAAGTTCCATAAATGGTCTGATGCATGGGAGCTTGAGTATATGTGCTATAGTCAGCCACAAGTCGAGAGGCATTCCGTGATACTAGAGTTTTTTGTCATCAGCTAATTATGGTGTCAATTTGTCTAGCAACAGGGAATTTTAGAGGAGACCACTACTTATGCAAGGTTTCATGAGGAGGAGGCTTAGGTTTGGCTTCCCATGTTAGATTATCAAGTTGCCTTACAAGAGACAGTAGCTTTGATGTGTGAGCCTTGGGACTATCATCTGGAGGTGGCAAGTGCGAGAGAAGATCTAGCTTATATGTATGAAATGAAAAGGCATTGTTTTCCCAAATTCACACAACCAAATGCTCCACTTGTAGTAACAAGACAGAGGGAGATGGAGGAGATGGTGGTTGAGGTGGCGGCTGAGGTGGTAAGTGCATAGAGGTCAAGAGTTCCTAATCTAGTGGGAGGAGATGGACATGGGTCCAAGCTCTAAGAGAGGAGGAGGAGGAATATCCATTAAGATGAAGGAGAGTGGTAGGCACAGACATGGTAGGATTAGCCTATCAAAGGATATGGAAGGGAGGATGACTAGGATGCCACGATCCAAGCTTTGGAAATAGAGCTACAGGGATTGAAGATGGCCATAGTAGTCAAAGACTAGTAGCTAGTGGATGTGTGAGCAGAGGCTGATAAAAAAGGTCAATCTTTGAGGGATGATTTAGTAGAGGCCCAACGGGAGGTGGAGTAACAAATGGCCAAGGTGGCCTACTACTACATCATCTATATTGTTGTAGCTCCAATAGATTGATGGCTACCTATGTACTTGGAGCGGGCTAGTAGATCAGATCATCCACCATTGAGGGCACTAGTAGCTCCTCCCTAGGCATATCCTACTCATGGGGGGGAAGCCAGTCTTAGGTCTAGGCTAATGTTTTGATAATAGTTTTATTGTACCATATGTATTTTGAGATATTCATCGAGGTATTGTGACATCTTTGATATATATGTGAGATACTGGATTTGATCAATATCTTTGTGTACTTATCTCATTTTGTGAACATTGTATATGTGTTTTTTAATTTTTTTGTTTCCATGTGATGTTCCAATTTTCTTGCTCATGTATGTGTAGTTTTATGTTCATGTTGATATGCTTATGAATCTCTCACATGTATAGTTTTTAGCTCTCATGTGTATGATGTAGACTCATGTTTTGACAATATGATAATTGGATAGATTAGAAGTGATTTTTAGATTGATCCCTTGTGATGACAAGATAGTAGAGAGATGAAGTGAAATATCAAGAAGATGAAAAGACTGATTAAGAAGAAAGCAAAGAAGATATGAAAGTAGTTAGCTGGTATGTCTAAGAAAAGATGAAGGGAGAGCTCTCCCCATATGAAAAAATTCAAGACTAAGCTAAAAATGTACCTATGATGCAAACTAGCATGCAAAGTGGTTTACTTGCAAGGGATATAAAATATTTAGACTCTAATTTCATCATTGAGCATTTAATAGGGACACTGTAAGATCATACAATCAACACTAGTGTAACTATGAGGATATGAATATGATCGATGTTGAATAGGAATGTAGGAATCCAACCTAAGCATCAAAGACATGTGAGTCAAGATGGCTACGCAATTAGATTCCATACATTTAATATAGAAATATTACACATGTATCAAGGCATAAGTACCAGGATAACCCCCAAGTGTGATCTTGTGAAAACAGACAAGGATAATAGGTTGTAGGTCCAAAGTGTCAAGGAGGACAAGCATTAATTCTCTAAACACCTTGGACTAAAAAAGTATACTCACAAGCAGAAAGAAAGTAAAACATGCCCCATACCCCTAGTTTTCTAGTCCATGACATCCTTGAAAGACTATTAGGGAGGGAACACACAACAAAGAAAACATCATAAACAACACATAAAGAAGATAAAGGTCATTATAGCTTAGCAAATTTAATGTTTAAGTGCATGTGTCTAAGTTACATGGCCATTTTTGCAAGACTTGAATCTAATAGTGAGAAATATTGCAGCACTCTAAACTATTGATAGAGTATCTGAAAAGTGTTGAGAAATACTCACTATCAAGTGGGGGGGTGGAGTAGTGTTGAGAAACATTATTTTGTGAGTTACCAAAGAAACCCTAATGCAGAAGGAGACCTCAATAGGTTAAGTGGTTGTACCCCCAAGACGATGACAAGGGATAATTCCAAGCTAGGAAATGTTTTATAGAGTGAATGATTGAGAATGATAGACATAGGTGCGACGGTCTCAAGGTAGTGCCTACATTCAGGTTTCACCACTTGGCAAATTTTTTCAAGACTTTTTTTCAATTTTTTTGTATTTTTGAATTTTTAGGATTTTTTCAAGATTAATAGATATATACAGATAGTTGAGTTGTGAACCTTATGCGTAGAGTTTCTTCAAATGAAAAATATTGATAGGCTCAATCAATTGTTCCCCTTTAGGAGTAGAAATATGATAAGCACCAGATCTAGATGTTGTTGTTACAATGTAACGACCCAACCAGTTAGGTTTGAGTATCATTTTCTACACTCTATTTTGCTAATTTTTGGAGTTTTCTCTAAGCACAAGCTCACCCACTTGGAACTCATAGGGATGAACCTTCTTGTTTTAGGTAGTAGACATTCACTTTTAATAAGCCCTCATATGGTCAAAAGAAGCCTTACAATGCTCATCGAGAGTTTCCATCTCTTGAATTCTCATAGCCCTATGATCTTCATTAGTTATCAACCCATGTAGGGTGCCTTGTGGTGAGGGATTCTCAACTTCTAAGGGTAAGATAGCCTCAGAACCATAGACTAACAAAAAAGGTGTAACCTTCGTAGAAGTATGAATAGTGCTCCTGTAAGCCCATAGTGTCAGATTGATTTGTAGATGCAAATCCTTTTCTGATTTATGAACCATTCTATGTAGGATTTTGAGCAATGTTTTATTAGAGGCCTCAACTTGGATGTTCCCTTGGGGATAGTAGATTGAGGACCAATGTTGTTTGATCTTGAATTTCTTACATTATTGTTTTAGGTCCTTGTTTTTGAATTTTCCTCCATTATCAATAATGATGGAGGATGGGATGTCATAGCAAAAAAAATGTGGTTGAGTATAAATAAGGCAACATATTTTCTTGCAATAGTAGATAAAGGTACATCTTCAACCCTTTTTGTAAACTATTCAATCATTGTGATAATAAACTTGTGACCACTAGACAAACTTGGATGAATCTTTCCTACCAAGTCAAATGCCCATTGCTGAAATGATAATAGAATGTATAAGCTCACATCTAGGAGCATGAATCAAGTTACCATGAAGCTGACATTTCTTACTAAATTTAGCATATTGAATAGTGTCAACTTGCATTGTTGGCCAATAATAGCCAACAAGTGCAAGGCTGTTAGAATGTGCCTCACAAATATCATCATGGACTTTTGCTAATGCCTTTTTAGACTCTTCTAGTTCTAAACACCTAAGGAGCATTTAGTCTAGACCTTTCCTCTACAAGTCACCAAAGACCAAGGTGTAGTGTGAGGCATTGTGAAGGAGTTGGCATTTTTGGTTTCATGTGAGATTTCTAGGAATAATTTTATCATGGAGATAGGAGAAAATGGTGGCATAGTGAGATGAATCGTGACAAAAAATGGTGCAAATCACATGGTTATGAAAGGATTCATAAGTAGGGTGACATAGTTCTTCCACCAAGAACTCAAAATATGATTCATGTTCTTATAACTAGAGATTAGATGCTAGGGTGGCCATAGCATTTGTAGCCTTATTTTTTGCTCTAAGAATTTGTTGGAATGTCACAAATGTGAAATAGTTATGTAGAGCATCAATCAACTTCTTATAAGTTAATAGCTTGTCATCTTTACTTTGATAGTCATTTTTTACTTGGTTTATCACAAGTTGGGAATCTCCATTGATATGAAACTCTATAATTCTCCATTCTAAAGCCATTTAATCCCATTTGTTAAAGCCTCATTCTCTACAATATTGTTAGTGCAAGGAAATAGTTGTTTGTGAGACTTTGAGATTGTGCAACCATGAGGTGTGATAAACAAGATGCCCGCCCTAGCCCCATTTGGTGTGAGAACCATCAAAGAAAATCTTCCAATTTCTTTCATTAATATACATAATGGAAGCATCTAGAAACTCAATCTACATAGGCATTGTATCTTCTAATGGAAAATTAGGTAGTTGGTTTGCTATGGCTTGCCCCTTGATAGCTTTGTGTTCGACATACTAAATGTAAAATTTAGGGAGAATCATCATGCATTTAGTTAGGTAGTTGATAAGTGTAGCTTTACTCAATAAGTATTTTAGGTGATCAATTTTACCAATGAGATTGACTATGTGAGCCAACATACAGTGTCTAATATTTTGAGAGGAAAATACCAGAACAAGGCAAGCCTTCTTAATGGCATCATAGTTCATCTCATAGGCCACCAAAGTGTGATTGATGTATAGTACACTCTTTTCCAATTTCATCGCTTTGTGCTAAGAGTGCTCCTAAGGAAGAGTCTCTAGCTGAAATGTATAGAATCAAAAGTTTTCCCAGGAGGGGTGGCATTAATACTGGAGGTTTAGCCAAATACCCTTTGATCTGATCTAAGCTTTGTTGATAGTCTTCATTCCAGATAGATGTGGAACCTTTATGCAATTTATTATTGAAATATTTAGCTTTATCATCCAATTGAGATATGAACTTCCTAATTAATTGCAAATGTTCCTGAAGACTTCTTAATTCACTTATATTTCTAGGAGGCATTTCCGTGATGGCTTGCACCTTTTTAGTTTTTAACTTCAATGCCTTTTATTGATATGATGTAGCCTAAAAAATTTCCTAGCATGATACCAAAGGAACACTTTTTGGGATTTAGCCTAAGTTGAACTTGTTCCATACGGTCAAATATCAAACTAAGGTTATCAAGATGTGTATTTCTTTGTTAAGATTTAGCTAATGTGTTATCAACATAGTCTTCCATGTTTTTGTGCATCATATCATGGAAGATATTGGTCATGGCTTGTTGATAGCTAGCTCCTGCATTCTTTAGCCCAAAGGGCATGACATTCCAACAAAAGGTACCACATGCACATGTAAAAGTTATTTTTTCTAATCTCCAAGGGTGATTTTGATTTGGTTGTACCTAGATAAACCATCCATTAAAGATTACATCTCATAACCTAAAGTCAGATCCACTATCATGTCTATGTCAATTAGTGGAAAATCATCCTTAAGCCATGTTTTATTTAAGTCTCTAAAATTGATGCACACTTAAATGATTTATCATGTTTAGACATAGGTAAAATATTGGAAATCTATTCTGCATAATCAATGGCTCTAATAAAGTTTGCACTTAGTAGTTTTTTGAGTTCTGCCTTGACCAAAAGAGCCACATGCGGTGCATCTTCCTCAACTTATATTTAATAGGTTTGACACTAGAAGAGATAGATAGATGCTGCATAATTAGATCAATGTCAAGACTAGGCATATCTGAGTAGGTCCAGGCAAAATTGATTTTTTTTCTTGAAAGAACTTGGCAAAGCTTTCCTTTTCTATAGTTGATAAAGATATCACATGAATAATTTTAGGAGACTCTTTTGTACCCAAGTTGATAGGATACATGGGTTCAGTGAGAATTGAAGATCTATCCTCAAAATAGCTTGATAGAATATCAAGTACCTCATTTGTAGATGCCTCAAGGAGGTTTTTACCATTGGATACATCTTTATTTTTACTCTTTTTGGGTTCAGATATCACCACAAAGTAGTTTCTGCCATCTGACTACTTTATTTTTCTTTTGATATTTGATATCCCTTTTTTTCATCTTAACCATGGGTTCACTGGTGGAAGATATCATGGATTCAATGGTGTTGAGGTACCAAGTGATCTCATAGTCATTTTGGAAAGATGGCAGTTCAAGTCTTTGAGCAAACCAATCTATGAGATTGGGATGGATTAATGAGAGGGATGTGGAGGCTTCAAGACTTTTTATGCAAAATGAGTCATCTCTAATGACATAAGAGGTCAAGCCTATAGTGAAAGTTCCAAAGGCATCTAGATCGAGAATAGACCTAAAGGGATCAATGTGATCCACTAAGGTAATTTGCGAACCAAACTTGTTAGACCCTAAATTATACTCTTAAACTATGTTTAGTTGGGTAGCATAAGCATGAAAAAGATCTAATCCTAATTCACAAGATGGATCTGAGAGACTTTCTCATTCATACTCACCATAATTTGTACTCTAGTTCCTAGCAATTAATTGAGCAATATTCTCTCTTATGTCTATTTGATTCTTCATGGTTAGATTCATTATGTTCATGTTGTCTAGAAGTAGAAGGCTTGGTATCATTGGAGGTAATCAATTATTCTTCTCCCCAAAGGAGAAAAGTGGGAGGCATAGAATCCTCTTCTTGTAGAACAGTTGTAGAAAAAGATGGTTCATCATCCTTTGAGGTTGAGCCTATAGTGAAAGTTCCAAAGGAATCTAGATTAGGAATACACCTAAAAAGATGAGTGTGATCCACTCAAGAAGTTTACGAACCAAACTCTTCAAACCCTAAACTAGACTCTTCAACTGCATTCGGTTGAGTAACATAGGCATGAACAAAATCCACTCCTAATTCACAAGATGCATCTGAGAGACTCTCCCATTCATACTCACCAGAATCTGTACTCTAGTTTCTAGCAATTAAGTAAGCAATATTCTCTCTTATCCTTCCTTTATTTGATTCTTCATGGTCATATTCATCATGTTCATGTTGTCTAAGAGTAGAAAACTCAACATCATTTGAGGTAATCAATGATTCTTCTCCCCAAAGGAGAAAAGTGGGAGGCATAGAATCCTCTTCTTGTAGAATAGTTATAGAAAAAGATGGTTCATCATCCTCTAATTTGCTAAACATGGGAGCCCTTCTGTCAAATGTTGGTAATTCATCTTCTAGCCCAAAACCTAGGCCAACAATATCTCTAGTTTTGAGAGCCTCGATATGACTTAAGGGTTCTACAAGATCTTTTTTGTTACCAGTAAGGACCCATGGCCCTAATATCCCATGTTTGTTAGAAATTTGTATCCCTCACTATAACACTTGGGAGAGATAGGAGTAGTGACCATGAATTCCTCCACATCTTCCTCTTCCCTATATATCCAATCTTTGATACCTTGGTCTTATTTTTCTACCTCTAGGGGAATTGAGGATTGAACAAAATTGCCAAAAATTCTCATAGCAGAAGTTGAGGGCTTCAATTTGGTAAAAGGTCTCCCATAAGATCAAGGAGAAATTGGTAGAGCAAAAATAGAATCCAAAGTGTACTCACCCATGCTTAGGTTCACCATTTTTAATTTTTATTCACATTTTTTTAGGGATGGTTTAAGCTCATGAGAAGAGTTATTGTGAGGAACCAGTGTTTCAGTAGCAGATAGTGTGTTGGTGGACATTGAGTTGTCTTTAAGGATAATTATCTCAATATCTTTGAAAGGAAACTTTATACATTGGTTGTATTTATATGGTACTACTTGCATATCATGAATCCAAGATCTTCCTTGCAACAAATTATACACAATTGGGATGCCTAGAACTTGAAAGACCACATATTTTTCAACCAAACCATGGATTGGTAGCACAATGAGACCTTTAAAAGGTCTCTAGACCTCATCATAGGATTTGATGGTGATCTTTCACCTAAGATCAATGGAAAATTTAGACATGCCTAGTTATTGGATAACATTGAAAGAGATAATGTTTAACCCTACACCATTGTCTATCAAGACTCAATGAATTTGAGTATGAAAGATTTGGACTTCTATGTAGAGAGCAATATTGTGGGGATGATTGAGAAATATGTCATCTTCTTCAAAAAATAAGAGATAATGGAGTAAAGAAATGTGATTCACCATAGCTTGGAATTTCTTTGCATTAATATATATAAGGATGTTGGTAGAGCGTAAGGCTTTTTCAAGAATATCCTTGTGCAAAGGACATAGCTCTAACAATTCAAAGATGGATATTTGGGTCAAGGTTTGTTCTAGCTGACTAACAAGGTCATTACTAGAGATTACTGAGAGCTACTTGTTTGGATGATAAAGAATTTTTAGGATCATTAGCAACTCTAAGGATGACTTTTGATTTCCCCCTAGTGACAGCATTAAGCAGCTCACCATGTGAGGAGGAAGATTCTGCCATACTAAGAACTACCTTAGGTTGAGTGTACCTATGTTTTTGTTGATCATTTCATATTTTTAGGAAAACCTTGGGCCTTTCATCATTTGTATCATAATTGGATTTTGTAATAATTTGGTATAGCTCTGATACCATGTAAGAATTTTCCTTAGAGAAAAATCACCCAAGATAAAGGAACTCAAGCACGAGCACAATAGTAGACCAACAAGGTATGACCAGAATAAAAATATCCAAAATTGATTTATTGTCATTCAATGTTCAGTTTTGTCATACACACTAGGAGTGCCTAAATATAAAGACCTCTAGAATGCTTCTAGAATATCTAGGAGTCAGCATACTAATAAGCCCTACAACCAAGCACATGTCCACCAAGTGTGGGTTATCCTCAATTAAGCATAGGAGTAACCATGATGATGAGAGGATAAGCCTACAAAGGTGTAGCACATAAAATTATGTTGTAGACACCATGTGCTAAAATAGGAGTGTGAATACCTATGTTTTCTACATGACAACTCAGTTAATTATGCAAACTCCAGTGTTGTAGACACCATGTGTTGAATTAGAGTTGCTTATAATTGTGCTATCAACAAGACAACTCATAAGAGTATGCAAACCCCTAAGTGTCTCACCTAAGAAATAATAAAATAATTCATTGACCTAAGTAAACTTAAGTAAAGTGTAATAAGTGAATACTTATTTACACTAGCAGGTTCATTGTCAGAGTTAGGACCCATCATGCAATGATATTCAACAGGCTTATAACATTTTTAGTGTTAGCATATGTATAGTTGATCTTTGTGACATGGTTTCTCTTATGAACGTTGGAGGATTCACCTTTTTCATACTCTAGCAGTGGTTGTTTGAAAGCTTTGTGATTAGAGTTTTTGACTAGGCCATCTATGACAACTTTGCCAACATCTATGAGATCTTAAATGACACATTTGAGTTAAAGTAGTTTTCAATGTTGTGGCCTTTGCTTCTGTCATAACTATAGACATGGTCCTCTCTCCACCAAGGGGGTTTGATGATTGGATCATAGGGCGAGGAATTTTCTAGAAGCATGACCATTTTTTTTGCAAGAAAGGTCATCAATACCACTTCATACAATTTGACCATAGGTGTGTAAACATGTCTTTTCTTAGCAAATTTTTTTTTTTTTCAAGTGTTTGAGACTTGAAGCCTCTTATTGTTTCATAGCATAAATAGAATTGGAAAGGTTAAAAGCAAACTCCTTGGCCTTAAGAGCATCCACTACTCCATCATTGACAATGTATTCTTTTATTCCAAGGTGTGTTCTTGTCTTTGCCATTTTTGTCTTTATTCAAGATAATGTCATCTTTTCTACTAGCAACATCCTCAATACAATATGCACTTTCAACCATGGCATTGAAGGATGTGAAAAAAAAATTCTAAGATCAAAGTAAATTTCTAGTATAAGTGTAGTGACAAATATGTCAATCTCCTTGATCTCAAGAACTTGTTGAGGGTATCTAGAATATAGTGATCTCCATAATTTCAGATATGTTGCAAAGGATTCTCCTTGTTTTTTTTTTATGCTACACAAATCCAACATAGTAACAAGATGTTGAATGAAACATTGTGCAAGTTCATCAAATTTTTTGAGAGGAGGTGTCAGTTTTGTAAACCATTCCATGGCTTGTCCTCTTAAACTCCTAAGAAACAACCTCATGAGATAAGTGTCTTCATGCATAAAGTTCATGCTAATAGCATAGAAGTGCCTCGCATAATCGTGAGGGTCACCATTTCTATCATATTTGTCATATCTAGGAACCTCTATATCCCTAGGAAATGGAAGGATGTAAGGAATCCTATCAAAAGAAAGAGCACATATTGATTTGATAAAGGAGATTGAGGTTGTTCTTTGGAGACTTGTAATTGTGCAAGTTATTTTCTAATTTCTTGCATCTCCTCTCTCAAAATTTGAGCCTCGGTGGGCTCTCATTTTTTTATTATCCTTTGTATGTCAAAGTCTTGAGGGATTATCCATCCCTTTTCTATCATATATTGAAAATATTGGTCCCCATTCTATTCCATGGCTTTAAGAATTAACTTTTGGGTGACCTTGTCTTGTTGTAATCCCATCATGTCTTTAGTAGTGATTTCATCATCACTTTTGTGATGTAATTGTGAATGTTTGGGTGGTGATGGGCATGCTCCTATGTTGACTCTAGGAGTCCTAGGAGGTGTGTTGTTTCCATCATTGACACTGAGGGGGATGTTATCAAATGGATTGTTGTAGTAGCCTCT
This sequence comes from Cupressus sempervirens, assembly GCA_028749045.1. Lineage (NCBI taxonomy): Eukaryota > Viridiplantae > Streptophyta > Pinopsida > Cupressales > Cupressaceae > Cupressus > Cupressus sempervirens. Next base: position 495,845,595 of record CM053783.1, read on the forward strand.
CCTATATTCTTCATTCAATGCATGAGCATCAAGCTCAGCTTGTTGATAGGTTTTTTCTCTAACATGTATGGCCTCTTTGAGTTTTCATTTTCTCGCACTTGTTCTTCTAAGCAATGTTTGATTTCCTAAAGATGCAGAGTAATCAATATGTTATCTCCATTTGTAGGTGTATCAAATGGGTTTTCAAAGATATAGAGTAGATTATGTTGGATGTTGGCTTCTTGGGTTTGATTGTTGGAATTATAATAGGAAAGATAAACTTCTAAGAGTGGGGGTGAATCAATGCTTTCAAATTTGACCCATAAAACATTCACCACACATCCATCTCATACATTCAATAAGTAAATTGAAATACCATGTAAAACATGTATATCTTAAGCATGCAAACAAATAAACATTCACACATTTATGAAACTAGATATGATTACCTAGAAACCCTCCAATGAAAAGGTAAAACTGGAGTAGGGATGACACCCACAAAGCTTTACTACTATAGTAATAAAGTGTATCCAATGAAGGTTGCAATATTTGATCATGAGACATGATCTACCCTATAAAAGGTATTCCCTGTTAAAGGCTTACAAAGACTATTAGGTTTACCCTATTAAAGGATTTCAACACCCTATTAAAAGTGTGACTTGTTAAAGAACTTTAACTCACAATAAAGTAAGCACCTTGTTAGAGGATTTCAATATAGCCTATTAGGACTAATTTGCTAAGAGATTTAACTAATTCACCTGTTAGAATATCTTTACATTGATCTTGCAGTTAGCACTTTGTTTCTTGATAACAGATCACCTCTAAGCTAATGTATGCTTGATCTTCTTGATTAGATGTCTCTTTTTTGTTCACCATTTCCTTCCTCTATTCTCCTTTAACTGATTCTACAATGCAATTTTAGATCATTATACTTTGGTCACCATGAATGTTTTGGTTTGTGGATGCAAAACTCTCATTCATTCCCTTTCAAGCTGATTGAAATTTTGGGGTTCGTCCTCCTTTAAGAAGACCTAGGTGACTTAGGGTTAGGTATGAATCAACGGTTGTGATTTATCCATTTTGTCACTTAAACCTTCCCTTTACTTGATTGGATGCATGTACTTCATAGGGATTCCAACTTAAGATTCATCCTTATCACAAAAATATCATAATTTAATATGTAAGTCAGCTCAAAAAATGGTTTACATAGTAGTTTGTGCCAATACAAACAACTACAAAAAAATTGTGTTACTTAGCATCTAAAGTCTCTGATGCTTGGCATATAGTGATTTCTATACTATGACTCGGCATCTAAATGACTCGGCATACACAGCTTACTCGGCTCCTAAATCACTTGGCATACACTTTCTACTTGGTACATGAGTGACTCGGCACTCACTATGGACTTAGCATGCTTTATGTTGTGCTTGGCATATACTACTTGTTTGGCATGAACAAAGTAAATGACTTAAATTTTATAGACACTCACTAGTCAAAACCAATTTGAGATCAACAATCTCCCCCTTTGATGTGAGTGTCAAAAACACTTGGTCATGCATTAATACTTTTATTCTTATGAGCATAACATATCTCTTATTTGGCTTTTGTACAAAATTTCAAAATATCAAAGTTTTGCAACAACGTATACCTCAAAATCTTATAACTCCCCCTAAGTTGTTAGATCTAGTTCTATACTCAAAATCTTAATCTTGCTGAGTAGATGTGCCTCAACTAATACTCTTTTACTTTATTGTTGTGTTTTCCTTTTTGTTCTTTTCTTGCTCCCCATGCTCTTCCTCTTCCTTAGCTTAGCTCTCTTTCTCCCCCTTTGTTTAAGCCAACTTTCTCCCCCTTTTAACACTAATTTCAAGGGGGTTATACACTAATAGTGTGTTTTTCCAAGAAATATTTATAGACCTCAAGAATAATCTTAAGAGTGGCATCCCAATTGTCACAAGCTACCTCCAAAGACTTAATTTGGCTGGCCAACTTGGTAGAAAAGTGAACTAGGCCATCTAATGTAGATAAATTGGGATCTTTCTTCATAAGAGTTTCTGCATAACCTAACTCCTTATGCAATATCTCCATGTGAGGAGTCAATGTAGTTTGGATGCTTATTTTTTTGGACCTTACGTTGGCTTCATCTATAGATAGTGCTACTAACTGACTCTGAGTCTAAAATAAAGTCTTGAAATGCTTCTCACTTTGAGCTAGAGTCATAGGCAATTGTGCACCTAATGAATTTATTTGGCTTTCCAAGCTTAGAATATGACTCCTTGTCTCTTGTGTGAAGAGTGTAGGATTACATAGTTTGGTGTATAGAGAGAAAATGTTCTCAAGTACCTTCTTCACACTTTCTATCTTAGTTGCCAATGCAACTTATGTAAGTGTTATATCATTGGATATTTTCTCATTCACTTGACTTTGAAATTTATTTTTAGACCATTCTAATAATTTTGTATGTAGACTGAATACACCCAAGAAGATTTTTTTAATATCAAGAAAAACTTACTTCTACCTATGCTCCCTTCTAATTAGTTCTTGATGTTTCTTTCTAGCTATGGCTTCTTGAAGTATACCCATCTACTCTATTGTCATTGTGGCATAATCATATTTTGGGAAAATAATTTCTTCATCTAGGCTTACATCTCCATATGTTATTACCTCTTCTACCTTTGATGAACTTGGACTCAGCACTGAGAATTGCAAAGGTGTTGCATCCATGCTTGGCCTCTGAAGAGTGTGACTAGAAGGAGTGTCAGATTCTAGTAAAGTTACCAGTGCTTGAATTGTTTCTATCTCCTTTGGCTTGGGTGTCAAATCAGTCTCTTTAGGCTTGTCCTTTTCTACCACATTACCTTGAATTTCACCTTGAACTTGTGCTAGAGGTGCAGATGAATCTATCTAACCTATTTGACTCTATGTTTCAGTAGTGGCTTGAGTTTCCACTTTATCCTCTCCAATTGTATCAACCTTTTATGGTGTCACTTCTGGTACTTTATATGAAGATTTTACACTAGTGACTTGATGGGTAATCATAGGTGGTTCTTGTGTTTTCACCTTCTCCCTTGTAGTGTTAGTCACTGATTTATGAATTTCATGTATACTCACCAATACAGGTTTGTCACACAATTTAGCCTATAGTGTAGATTGATCAAGTATCTTTTTCAAGTCTTCCTCTATTAGGGGATTGATGTTCTAAGTAGTGAGATTAAAAACATACTTTACTATGATAGTTTTAGTACTCACATTTTTTATTTATTGAGGGCTGACATTTGGCATTTGTGTATCTTGTACACTCTGATCTTGTTGCTACTCTTTCTCAGTTGTTTCCTAATCATCTACACTCATTTCAGTACCTCCCTCAACTATGCCTTCATTATTGTCATCTCTTCATCATCTTTAACCTAAATAGGCTCTTGTTCTTCTGCTTTGACTGTAGCTAACCCATATGTAACTTTCCACATCTGTGTGGTCTTCTTTACAACATCTTCTATGTCATTTTGTAATATGCTAAAGGATCTATATTTAGGAACAAGTCTAACAACATATTTCTTTATGGCTTTATCAATTTTTGCCTTGCTAAGTTCAAGCATAACTTGAGTGAGAGTAGTTTCTCTAATTTGTCTTTTAGCATCTAAGCAATAGTGTCATTTTTGCTTAACTCTTTCATATAGGTTAGGTATGGGGTTGACAACCTCTAGAGGATCTTTCTTGAAAGTGGCCATCATGGCATATATTGCCTCCTCCACTTGATTCTTTTCAATTTTCAAAGTCAATGTGAGAAAATCCTCATAAATCTACACTATTTCTAACATTCTCACATAGGTTGTCTAGATTTGAAGATGGATTATGATTCACCATTTGGAATTAGCTATTATCATTAGATTCAGTTCTTTCCTCATTAGATTTAGCCTGAGCAATGTATTTTCTCCTTGGTCTTTTTGGTGCTTTTCCTTCCTACTCTATAGGTTTGGCTTTCTCTTTATCCTTTTGTGCAGTGACACATGCACTAGCCCTTGTGGTAGGTGTTGTAGGTTTGGATTGCCTTGGTTTAGAAACCTTCTTGGTTCTTGTCACTATTTGTACCTTAGCCTTTCTCTTCTTCTGATCACTAGGAATAGGTGCTTCCTCGGCTTCTTCTTCCTCAGCATCTTCTATAGTTTTTGTTTCTTCCTCTTATTGATCTTCACACTTTCCTTGTGTCAATACAAGTGGTTCTTAAATCTAAGTGTCTTCTTCCTCTTTATCCTCTTCCTGCTTGACACCTTCATTGAATTTTGCTTTCAATTTCTTTACAAATTTCTCCTTCTTTTAGATGACAGAGGCAGTCTTTAACTCCATATAATCTTAGATTTGGCCATCTCATAATTACCAAATGCTTTGGCATCTTTGTCTATTTCTTTTGCAAGTAATATTTTTATTGCTATAGAGGCCTTATCCACATTAATTTCAAAGCCTAATGGCCTTCGCCATCTTACTCTTGGAGTTGCTACTTGAACAAATGTATAATTAACATCAACTAGGAAACATACATCATCATAATGTTTTTCATCTAATGATACTGTAATCCTCAATCTCTTCTTCATGGATTTCTTGAAGTCTTCAAAGTGACTAGTCATTACTAACTCAAAATTTTCATCTAACTATTTAATGAACTCTCTTATTTGAACTGCAATAGACCTATTTCTCTTCCATGCCATAGTACCAAATGTAGGAAATGTGTTTTGAACATAAAGGAAGATACATATCAAAATAAATTAAAATTTATAGCGGACACTCTTTTTTTTCCTTATTTCTCCTAGGTTTTCAATCAATTATTGCAGTTGCAACTTGGCAAGATCATATGTATGGTCCTTCTTCACAATCTTGTAATGTGTATCCACTACAATATAGGGTACACTATCCAATCTGCTTGATTGGTAAAACTTATGTTCAATTACTTTTACTACAAAATCTATTAAAGGATCTGTGATGGTGTCTATGGTCATTCCCCTCTTATTAATACCACACAGCCCCTATGTTCTTTTCAATAACTTCTTTGGACTCACTTCTCATAGTTTTTGGCCAATCTGTTGGATACCTATTACCCTATGGATTATTCTCTTTGATATTTTGATTGTCCCATTATCTAACCATAGTGAACTATCATGAATCATACTCAAAATAATCCTAATCCATTTAGTTTTTGAAAACATTAGGGAAATCTAGGGTACAAGTTAACCATTTCTTTTCTACAATCTTGAATTCTTCCCTTAACACACCATTTTCACATAGTTTATCATATGCTTCTCTGATTTCCATATTACCAATACTCCCAATTTTACAATTATAGTATTTTCTAACATCCTAAATCATTAAAACTTGTGGTGGTATCATAGATAATGCACCGAAAGGGATCTTATTATATGCTATGTCTGGTATAGCTTAGAAAATAGGTTGTTTTACTTCATTGCTAACCAACTAAACATTCAAAACCTATTTTTCTTCTACACCTTTTATATTTGAAGAATTAGATGCCATTTTACATAACCAAGGTTTACAAAATTAGAAACAGCATAGCTCGACACATGATAAATACCTTGAATAATCTGATGAAATGATGTCAAATAGCTGGTCAAATCTCTTACAAACACTTCAGATGAATTTCTAGATTGTATCTAGCTCTCCTTGCTCTCTCTTGATTTTGAATGATGCTAAATGAGAAAAAAATGATCAAATACCTCTTTGAAATACTACAATTAATGTTGAGTGCATAAATAGTTGTAAGCTTGACATCAACTAATTTTTGGCTCACTTGGCATCCACTAGTCTTTTCATTCATTTGGTAACCATTACAAGCTTGATAACAACTAGCTAGTCTATTACCTCAGCATCCTCTAGAATTTTACTTGGCAATCATAGGAAACTTTTCATGTTCTGGTAGTAACATGAAAAATTTAAAGATTTTTCATTGATTCCTAATAACATCTTGCATCTTTATTCATGCTTGTGTAAAATTTTTAGAACTAAATCCTTTGGAATTGATGCATGATATAACTTTTGAATATCAATCCCACATACCTCTTGATTGCTTAGTTTGATGAGGTGTGATAAACTAACCCATTGGGTGAAGTGACCCCTTCTCTACTTGATGTTCTAAAATCCTCCTTTTTCTTCCATGTCTTGTTCATTTCATTTATGAAATTTTCAATATTTGGCTTTCCTTTTCCTTTATTGAACTCACAATTGGTGCCTTCGACCTTGTTAAATTGTGGTGACTAATCAAGAAAGCATTGTACATACTTTAGAAATTCTTTGGGGCTTGGAAAAAAAAAAAAATTGGGCCCTATTTTATCAAAAATTTGGGCTGACATGTAATTATTAATTATAACCCTAAAGTAGTAAAAATACTTGTATAAAAAGATCTTAGGGTTAGGGATTGTTTCATAGTGGTGATGTGAAAATTGGTTCTTGTGGCGGTATTGAGTTGTAAGAGATTATGGATTGTAATCAAGTTCTAATCACTGGATCATAATAATATCAAACTTTTTGTTTGGTGGACATAGTCCAAGGATTGGGTCAACCACATTAAATCTTGGTGTCTTGTGTTCTTTTTTGTGTGATCTATTGTTTTTTCTGATATTGGTTATATTTGCATATAATTTTTATTTATGTTCATGGTTTAATCCAAACAAGTGGTATCAGACCGAGTTAGTTTTTTAGTTATCCTTTGCAAGAAAGTCTCATGGTTGAGTGGGAGCAATGGCAGACAAGGGTAAACTAAAGGTTGAAAAGTTTAATGGGCAGAACTTCTAGTTGTGGAAGATGCAAATGGAAGACTATCTTTAATAGAAGGATTTATCGAAGCCATTGGAAGGCAAAGCCAAGAATAAGAGATCTATGTCAAATGATGAATGGGATCTTTTGGACAAAAATGCACTTGGAAGCATTTGATTATGCCTAGCACCATTGATGGCATTTAATATTACAAAAGTGAAGACAACAAAAGAGTTGATGAAAACCCTAATGACACTATATGAAAAGCCCTCTACTTCAAACAAGGTATTTCTCATGAAGTGTTTATTTAATATGAAAATGGCAGAAGGTGGATCTATTACAGATCATTTAAATGAGTTTAATACTATTACTAGTTAGTTATCTTCTATGGGTATCAATTTTGATGAAAAAATTAGGGCTCGTATTCTTTGCCAAAAAGTTAGAATGGCTTGGTAATGGTTGTGAGTAATTCTATTCCTAGATCTAGTACCCTAAAATATGATGATGTGATCGGTGTTATTTTGAGTGAGGAAACTCGTAGAAAAACCTCAGGTGGATCTACATCAGGAAGTTCTTTAAATGCACAAAATTGAGGTAAAACAAGTGATAGAGGAACTAATTCTGAAAATCATGGGAAATTGAGAGGAAAGTCAAAGGGGAGGAGGTCTTAATCAAGAGGACCAAATGACTACTGGTACTATGTGAAACCAGGGCATAAAAAGAAAGATTGTTGGAATCGAAAGAAAAATGAAGGAGATAAACTAGATGGAGACAAGGAGGCAAATGTGGTAAGTAACAAATCCAAAGAGGATGCTTTGCTTATGCCTTAAGAAAATGTTGATGATTCATGGGTTTTAGATTTTGGTGCTTCATTTCATGCTACACCTCATAGAGGATATTTCGTTAATTATGTCCAAGGGGATTTTGGGCTTGTTTATTTGGTGGATAATGAACCCTATCAGATTGTTAGAAAGGGAAAAGTTAAGATTAAGTTGTAGAATGGGAATTGTTGGCTACTACATGAGGTAAGACATGTTCCAAAGTTGAGTAGGAATTTAATATCAGCAAGGCAACTTGGTGATGAGTGTTGTGTAGTTAATTTTAATGATAAAAATTGGAAGGTTTCAAAAGGTTCCCTTATAGTAGCAAAAGGTGTGAAAGTAGGCACCTTATATCTTTGTACAGGTCATATTGTTCTTTCTACTTTAATTGTTTTAGAGAAAAATGAATGTTCAAGAATAGTTGTTGCAGTTGAGCAGGGAGAACAAATAGTTGTTCTAAATTTTGATACAATGTTGTGGCACAATAGACTTGGGCACATGAATAAGAAAGGTATGAAAGTAATTCATTCAAAGAAAGTTTTACCAGGTCTAAAATTTGTTAATATAGATTTTCATGAAAGTTGTGTGTATTGAAAACAAAAGAGAGTGAGTTTTGTGAAGACTGAGAAGGAAAATAAAAAGAAAAATTTAGAACTTGTGCATACAGATGTATGGGTACCAGCTCAAGTATCTTCCCTTGGTGACTTTCATTATTATGCTACATTTATTGATGATGCAACTAGAAAAGTATGGGTTTATTTCCTTAGATAGAAATCTGATGTATTTCAAACTTTTAAGAAATGGAAATGCTTGGTTGAAAATGAGACTGGTAAGAAATTAAAATGTCTCAGATCTAATAATGGTGGTGAGTATTGTAGTCATGAATTTGAAGATTATTGCTCCACTAATGGTATTCATAGACATAAAATTGTTCCAAGGACTCCACAGAAAAATGGAGTGGTTGAACACATGAACAGGACTATAATGGAGCATGCAAGGAGCATGAGGTTGCATGCTAGTTTGCCCTTACACATGTGAGCAGAGGCTATCAATACTATTGTATATTTGATTAATAGAGGTCCCTCTACCCCTTTGGGTTGTGGTATTCTAGAGGAAGCATGGACTAGTAAGAAGGTGAGTTATTCTTTTCTCAAAACCTTTGGTTGTGAAGCATTTGCTCACATAGATTCTGAAACTAGAACCAAGCTGGAAGCTAAGTAAAAGAAATGTGTATTTTTTAGATATAGGCTTTGGGATTTTGAAAATCATAGAATTGTAAGAAGCAGGGATGTCATATTCAATAAAAAATGTTGTGCAAAGATCTGTTGTAGCAACATGAGAAGAAAGAAGATAATTATGTAGTGTTGGATGATACTCTAAAAAATGATGTTCTAGCCATTCCTCATGATGTGTAAAAATTGCAACAACAAATACCACACACACCAGTGAATGTTAGATGGTCAACAAGGCAAATTAGACCTCCACAAAGATTTTATCCCTCTTCGTATTCTATTTTACTTACTAATGATGGTGAACCTGAATGTTATCATGAAGTTGTGCAGGTGGATACTAAGATTCAATGAGAGTCTGCAATGAAAGAAGAAATGGACTCTTTGCTGAAAAATAAGACTTGGAATTTATTCAAATTGCTTGCAGGTAAAAGAGCTTTACAAAATAAGTGGGTTTATAGGTTAAAATAAGATGATGGAGGTTAAAACAAGATTTAAATCCAAGTTTTTTGTAAAAGGGTTTGCACAAAAAAAGGGCATTGATTTTGATGAGATATTTTCTCTTGTTGTTAAGATGACTTCTATCCATACTATTTTAAGTATTGTGGCTACTAAAGATTTGCATTTAGAGTAGTTTGATGCCAAAATAACCTTCTTTCATGGTGATTTTGATGAAGAGATATATATGGCTCACCCACGGGGATTTGAGGTCAAAGGTAAGGAGAACTTAGTGTGCAAATTGAAGAAAAGTTAATATGGCTTGAAGCAAGTACCTTGGCAATGGTATCTAAAATTTGATAGTTTTATGCATGAGCATGGATATAGTAGGTGTCATTCATATCATTATGTTTATTTTAAGAGGTTAGATGATGATAGCTACATTATTTTATGTTTATATGTTGATGATATGCTTGTAGTTGGGTCTAACATGGATCATATTAAGGGGCCGAAATGCCAGTTAGCACATGCATTTGCTCTGAAGGATTTGGGGGCAGAAAAAGAAATCATTGGTATGAATATTTGTAGAGATAGGAAGAACAAAAAATTGACTCTATCTCAAGCTGATTATTTTGAGAAGGTGTTGCAACATTTCTCTATGGAGAATGCTAAAGCTGTCAACACAACTTTACCTGGTCATTTGAAGTTGACTAAGGAGATGAGTCCTGAGATACAAGAAGAGGAGGATAAGATGTCCAAGGTACCCTATGCTTTACCTGTAGGAAGATTGATGTATGCTATGATATGTACTAGGCCAGATATTGCACATGCAGTGGGAGTTGTTAGCAGGTATATGAGTCATCAAAGAATTGAGCATTGGAATGCAATAAAATGGATTCTTAGATATCTGAGAGGAACATCATGTAAGTGTTTACACTTTGTGGGCTCTACTACTGATTTATAGGGTTATGTTGACTCAGGTTTAGCTGGGGATATTGATACTAGGCAGAGTACTATAGGTTATGTATTTACTGTTGGTGGGGTGGCCTGAGTTGGATTTCTCAGTTATAGAAGGTTAATGCTTTATCCATTACAGAGGTAAAGTATGTAGCTGCTAAAGAGGCAATGAAGAAGATGATATGACTTCAATTCTTCTTGGAAGAATTGGGACACCCTTAGAACGATAATTATTTGTTTACAAATAGTTAGAGTGCCATTCATCTTGGCAAGAATTTAGCTATGCATTCAAAGACCATACACATATAGTTGTAGTACCATTTTATTCAGTTAGTTTTGGAGGATGGACAGTTAAATTTGGACAAGATACATATAGATGACAATCCAGAAAATATGTTTACAAAGGTAGTAACAAGGGAGAAGTTGAACTTCTCTTTAGCTTTAGTTGGTCTTGTAGATTAAACGTGAATAAAAGAACAATAAAGTCCAAGGTGTTTTGATCCAGTGGGAGCCTCATGGAGTAGTAGCATAGCTGCAAGACCAGTCTCCAAGTGGGAGATTGTTGTTTAGTACAGAGTCTAATTAGTCCCCAAGTGGAAGATTGTTAGATTATGGTGACTAATCAGGAAAGTACTATACATCCTTCATAAATTCTTTAGGGGCTCAGGGCATCACCCTGAAAAAAAATTGGGCCCTATTTTATCAAGATTTTGGGCCAACATGTAATTATTAATTGTAACCCTAAAGGAGTAAAAATACTTGTATAAAAAGAGCTTAGGTTTAGGGATTCTTTCATAGTGGTGATCCAAAAATTGGTTCTTGTGGTGGTATTGAGCTATAAGGGATTACAGATTGTAATCAAGTTATAATCATTGGATTGTAATAATATTAAACTTATTTGGTGGACGTAGCCCAAAGATTAGGTGAACCATGTTAAATCTTTTTTCTTGTGTTCTTTTATGTGTGATCTATAATTTTGTCTGATATTGGTTATATTTGCATGTAATTGTTATTTTTGTCCATAGTTTAATCCTAACACTTGTTGGACAATATCGACTGATGTAACCAATCTTCAAATAGCTGAAACATGTGGTTTGACTGAATCACCTTTTGTAGTCACTTTTGAATTGTGTTCTAATACAAAATTTGAGGAACATGTCCATACTCTTGACAATAATGACAACTATACCTTTTATTATAATCCCAATTATAAGAGTTGTCATTGTTCTTTACCTTTGTTTTCCTATTTGATGACCACATGGGTTTGGATCTGCACTCAAAAGCTCTATGTCCTTACATCTGATAGTTATAATAATATCCTTCAAATCTTTGAGTGATCATGGTCTTAGTTCTACATTCATGTGCTTGATGACCTTGTTTGTTGCACTTATGATAGTGACCCATGCTCTTTTGTTTAACATTTTGATTTATAGTTTTGCTATTGCATACATTTGCAGTGTGTTCTTTCTTACCACAATTGTGACAAGTAGGTTTGGAATTCTTACCTTTGTTACTCCTTTCTTCAGTACTTTTTTATGACTCTCCTTCCTCAATGCTTGTGTATCCTAGTCCAAATGTATCATTCTTGGATCTAGGGGATCTCAATAATTGCTCAAAGTATTTGATGGCTTCACTAGGTTTATTAAAACTTATAACAAATTTTGTTTCCTTTTTTAGGTTATTATTCAATTTTTCATTCTGCAACTTCAATGTTGTTATCTCAATGTCCTTGACATTCAATTCATAGTTGGCATTCATCATTTGACCCAGAGTATCCAATTGCATGTTAGCAATCCTAGTTAGCTCTGATGATTTCTCTTATAGTCTACTGATCAAAACTCTTTTGTCATCTTCAATCATGGCGTTGTCTTCCATAACTTTCTTTTTTTGTTCAATCACCTCACATAGTAGTATGCCCTGTGATTCTTTCTCTAACTTGAGATTTCTGATTCCTTCAGCTTGGGCTCTATTCTTTTCTATTAGATCTACAACTATTGCATCAAATTCATCGGAGTCTCCATTAGCAAATAGCTTTGTAGTGTCCATCTCTCTATATTGTGTGGCATTCTCCTTAATAGCAATTTCCTTCCTTCTCTTAAAAGATTTCTTTAAGTCTTCTCTTGCTTCATTCAATTGATGTAGAATGAGTTATATTTCAATTTCTTGATTCTCAATCATCTTTCCCAACTTGTAGACTTTTATTTTTAATATGTTTCCTCAAAGTTGCAAAGCTTCTCTTCTAGAGAACAAAGCTTTGATACTAAGCGTTGGAATTACATAGGAATGGTAAAATTTTGAGAGGGGGGAGGGGGGTGAATTAGTGTTTTAAACTTTGACCCATAAAACATTCACCACACATCCATCTCATACATTCAATAAGTAAACTAAAATACCACGTAAAATATGTACATTTTAAGCATGTAAACAAACCAACATTCACACATATATAACACTAGATTATATGATTACTCATACACCCTCCAATAAGAAGGTAAAACTAGGGTGGGGATGACACCCATAAATCTTCACTACTACAATTATGAAGTGTATCCAATGAAGGTTACAATATTTGATCATGAGACATGATCTACCTTGTGAAAGGTTTGCTCTGTTAAAGGCTTACAAAGACTGTTAGGTCTTATCATGTTAAAGAATTTCAAAACCCTATTAAAAGTGTGTCTTGTTAAAGGACTTTAACTCACAATAACGTAAGCACCTTGTTAAAGGATTTCAATATAGCCTGCTAGGAATAATCTATTAAGAGATTTGATTGATTCACTTGTTAGAATGTCTTAGTATTGATATTGTGGTTAGCACTTTGTTGCTTGAAAATAAATCACCTCTAAACTAATGTATTCTTGATCCTTCTTGATCAAATGTCTCTCTGTTATTCACTATTTCCTTCCTCTGTTCTCCTTTAACTGATTCTGCAATGCAATTTTAGATCATTATACCTTCGTCACCATGAATTTTTTGGTTTGCACATGCAAAACTCTCCTTGGTCATTCATTCATTCCCTTTCATGCTCATTGAATGTTTAGGGTTTTTCCTCCTTAAGAATACCTAAGTGACTTAGGGTTAGGTATGAATCAACAGTTGTGATTCATCCATTTTTCCACTTAAACCTTCCCTTTACCTAATTGGATGTAGGTACTTTATAGGGATTCCAACTTAAGCTTTGTCCTTATCACCAAAATGTTGTAATTCAATCTATAAGTCAACTCAAAAAATGGTTTACATAGTAGTTTGTACACAAACTACTATGACAAAATTGTGTTACTCGACATCTGAAGTCTTTGATGCTTGGCATATAATTATTTTTATACTATGACTTAGCATCTGAAAGACTTGTCATACATTTCTTATTCAACTCCTGAATCACTTGGCATACACTATCTGCTTGGCACTTGAGTGAGTCAGCACATTAGTGACTCAACACTCACTGTGGACTCGACATGCTCTCTATTGTACTTGGCATATACTACTTGTTTGACATGAACTACGTAAATGACTTAAGTGTATAGACACTCACTAGTCAAAACCAATTTGAAATCAACATTGATTAGAGTCGGGATCTTCTACACAATGTTGTCCGTGAGGGTGCCTAGGTGGAGTTTCCAATTGTGCGAAGGTGAAAAAGGGATAACTACCTTTACCAACTTGGAACCTAGTTGTGATCAACATGTAAGAATATGTCTTCATTTAGTAGGACAAGAAAAGTGTTTTAGATTTGAAGCTCATACAATCAAGAATAATCACTTGTCAAAGAAAAATAGATGATTTGTCAAGAGTGCTCAAGAATTTATAACACTAATGACTCAAGTCGAAAGAGTGAGCAAGAAGCTTGATAGAAAATAGCTAGCATAGAATGGTAACTAGATTTTGACAAGTGACCATTTGCGAGTTTTTGAGACTTACATCTGGCAAACTAAACCCATCTTTTTGACTTAAAATAGTACCTAACAAGGAGATTTGTAACCAGATTCAGGAAGATGCATTTCAAAAATACCCCTAGATCAGCTAAGCTGCATTTCAAACTCTATTTTGAAGGCAACAAAACCTAGGTGATACTTTCCAAAAAGCTAGGCGATATTAGGATAGCAAATAGCATTGTATGACAAAATTTATAGTAACCAGGAGACAATCGTGTTTCAGGCAATACTTTCTCTCAAGGAGGATGACAGAGTTCAATATGGACAGATGATAGAACTTGAAGTAGTCAGACAATATAATTTAGAAAAATAATAGCAGATGATATTTCTCCAAAATTTGCACGATAGTGTGCTAGTGAGTTGTGAAAATGAGTAATTTTGACCCAAAAAAACTTGTGTTTCGGTTTGATAGATGAATTATTTTCAAACCAGAATGTTGTGTAGATAGTATAGGAATCTAGTTTATGTCAAGGAGCAATATGGTTTACAAATAGTAGAGGTATTTTTAATGTCTCAAATAATTGAACAAGGGATAAAGTAACCTTGCCAATACGCATTTGCGATATTAGAACATATTTTTACCAATGCTAATGAGATGTTTGATTTGTGAGAATATTTGCGCAGGTTAGCATATTCAAAAATACTTGCCAAGTATATCTACCTAAAAGTCAAGATTCATTACTCAACAACTTGGCCCAGACTAAGTGCTCCTTCCCCTCACACCAAGTGGTTACCCACAAGAGATATTGGCTTTTTCATGAAAATGGCATAACCATAACCAAGGAAACATAGATGGTAAGTATAAAATCTTGGGGTGATCTAGGTAATCCTCCAAGATCGATCCTTGCACCAAGAAGTTGAGCAGAAAAATAAGGTAGTTACTAACCTAGAGTGTTTAGAAAGGGCTTCCATTTGTAATGTTTCTCTTGCACCCAATTATAGGACATCCCACCTTGTAGCGAGTAACAGACCTCATGGCCATAACAGCACCTTGAGTGTTCTTTCCTAACATTTTTCTCATGGTCCCAATCCCACAACTACTCACACTAAGAGAATACAAACACTATGTCTACCAAAGTTTTGTGTCCTTGGTAGCCTTGAGATTATAGTGGGTTTGAATAGTAGGGTTTGCTTGTCCCCACTTGGGTCATTCCTCTTGATTGTTCAAGAGCAAGCACTCTAAAGGATTCTAACTAAACCAAATTGGATCCACTCTTGAGAGTCAAGATTTTTGATTTAGCATGAGGGTAAAGAGCATACTCTACTATCCCAATTGTTTCCCCCAAACATACCAAAAAGCTGAATTAATCCTCTTGTTTTTGAAATCCTAAGGTGGGTCAAGATTTTTAATTCACCACAAGGGTGAAGAGCGTACTTTCATATCACCAAGGGATCCCAAATACAAGCTTATGTGCCTAAGAAATGGAAATAACTAGTAAAATGTCATACATGAAATAAAAGAAATACAAGCATGGATTTGGTTTTTATGCTTTTAGGTATCCCTGTAAACAAAAATTAGTAGCCTTTGTGCATTTGAAGCTTTGACATGCATTCTTCTAAGGTAAGTATGCAAGTGTGTAAGGAAAAAACCTACAAGCACAACTATTAGTCCAACACAAGTTAGTCTCTAAACAACATAAAAATCTACAAGTGGACCTCTATTAGACTTTAATGGACCTAAAAAACCTAACAGATAAACAACAACTAAAAAATTGATCAGAACACCAAAACAACAAGTAGTGTCAAGTTGGGTGATACTTTATGCTGGAAGAGTATTGTACAATACTTTATAGTATACCCATACAATATTTTTTCTTTGTGTGATAGTTCTTCCTATACCTATGCAATAAAACTTACTATGTTGAAGTGATATAGTTCAGTATGGGCATGTGATACTTTGACTGGAAAAGTATCGCCTAACAAAGTTGACAAATGTCATATGATACTAAGAAAGTATCACTCGATACTTGTGACTGTAAAAAAAAAGTACAAATAGAATGTAGAAAGTCTTGGAAATGCATGTAGATTAGGAGCAAAACCAAAGTTTTCTACCCTATGGTGGGCACCAAAAAGGTACACTTAGAAAGTGTCACACTCTAAACCCTTCTATTCAAGTGATCCCATGGATTGGAATTCTTGAATGTCAGTTTAGAGCTCCCTATCTCTGGAGTGCAAAGGTGTGTTTTGAGCAATATAGATAGCTCTCAGCTGAGCCTTTGAGACACAACCCTTGCTAGTAAACCATGCAACATGAGGTTCTTAAGACAAGATCAAGAAGCAAATGTCCACAAGAAATCTCAAGTTGTGCAATGCAAATATGGACTAAACTAGCATGCAATTCACAATGCAACTATATTAATCAAATGAGAGTATTACAAGATCTAAGCTAGTTAAACTATGTGAGTTGGATTATTGCAAAATAGAAGCTATACTATATGAATCTAAGATAAAATGCCATGGTATGAAAGAACTAGACAAGAGAATAGAAGTTCTCCACAAGCTCTCAAGAAGATCAATCAATAAACCTATAGCATAACAATACTCAAGAGTGTGGATCCTTTAAGAAGGGGGGAGCTCTTTCTTTTAAAGGTGCATGGATGGTGGAGATCAAAATCAAGGGATGGATGATCAAGGGTGAGAGTTGACTTTAGGTATGATCCATGTGTAAGAGCAATTCAACCAATGGAGAGAAGTTGACTTTTCATGTGAGACAAGAAACCAAAAAGCCTTTTTTTTTTTAATTTAAAAATAGAAAAAGGACTTTATGTGTGCACAATGAGTGAGTTAGAAGAATGGGGTCTTTTATTTAATCAAAATGGATATATTAATCAAATAATGAACTTAGAATAATATAGTCAAACTATAGGTTATAATCAAATTAATTGATTTTTAGCAATTTGGGCTAGGAAGATGATTAATTAATTTAGCCAAAATGCTAAAAAGTGGGCTAATAGTCTAGATGACCATTTTTAGGTGATTACAAGAAGTAGTATACATCAACATTACAAATGTAAGAGTTGACATAATTGTTTACTAAAAAAGCTTTTACATGCCAATGAATGAGATCATAAAGGTTAGATCATATTATGATATTTATATTATATTGGTGTTTGCATTTTAATCCTATTTATATGGTTTTTATTAGAGTATTTTATTATATATAGTATGTTTGATTGTAACTGCAATTCATGGAGCCTTTACTAGTTTTCCTCTTTATGGGATGAAGCCCACAATACATTATATATGAGGGCATGGATAAAGTCAAATAGGTCATTAGTTCATTTATGTTAAGATTGAATATAACTGTCATCCCATATGGGGCACCATTGATTAACAATGGTATTCTCAACTTTACAAGCCCTTACACATAGTTATTCATTTATTAAATGTAGCATTTCTAATTTTCCTTAGATTTCAAGGTCAATGATGAGGTTCTAAACTTACTGCATAATCATGGAGCAAAGAGACCTAATCCCCAACTTGGACGAACATAATGAAATTAAAATTTACAAACTTGAACAAAGGGTCCTATTTACATGAGGCATGCATGGAAACTCGAACGACATTGCAACCAACTAAATAGATCAAGGACATAGTTTAAATTTAAAAAATTATTTATGCTAATGTTGAAACTTAAAGCATGGTAATGTGATTGAATTTTTTTCCTCCATTCAAATCCATCATTGGAAAGGTTTCTTGTTAAAGTGTCAAAATTTTAGAGGATTGCAATTGAGCCAACTATACAACATTTCCCTATCAATTATTGTTGGCCTTGAGTCATGCATATAATACTCAAGTGGTACAACTATATTTCCTACATATCTTACACTTTACCCCTAACCCAACTACAATTTTGTTTGAATTGGGATAAATGATTTGGCTGGATAATATTATCGATTTGATTTAATATTAACAAGTGCAATTGAAATATGTTTGAGCTCATTTACAACGTGTTATGATTAAAAGGTTGATATATTTTTGTATCATTACGATGTCCATATCTATTACAAACAAATCTTAGGCACACACTTATATCCCATTAATTTAGGAGAGGTTGATCTGCACCTAAGGTTGAAGATCTTCTCTTCAGTAATAAAGACCTTAAATGGATTGACCAAATTGAACTAGAGATAGAAATATATGGTTTTGCTATAACTCATTTGATTCATAATATCACAACAATTATCAATGCCACTTGGTATCATCAAATTGGAAAGGACTTCTTCCTATCAATAACTTATACCCATTTCTTTAATTTACCTTTGTTAAACTGGCGTGAGATAAGTGTGAGCCTAAGAATGTTTGAATAGACATGAACATCGTAATGATACCAAAAAGATCAACTTTTTCTCTAATAACTTGTTGCACATTTAGAGTGAATGAGCTCAAACATACTTCAATCACGCCTGCCAATATCCAACCAAACAATAGTACTGTCCAACCAAGAGTGAAGTGATGTACAAGAGCGTATGATAATAGTAATTTATGAAATCATGAACTTGTCCAATTGCTTACTACTTGGGAACTGTTTCTTTGTTTGTCACAAGCTTATTACGCCGATACCAATGCTGCTTCTTATTCTTACACGATATGTCTCTGTTGTAGAGATCATATTTCTCAAATGATGATTCTTTGTCTATACTAGACACTAGACTAACCGATAACATCTCTCTAAAATGAGCCTCACGACCAAAATTTAATCAACTAGGAAATTACCTTTTCAAGGATTGATGATGATCTAAATAATGTATAGTCCAGTAACAAATGTATCAAGAAGCATATTGGTTGACTTGGTCAAGATTATCATCAATGATATTAATATTCTAATATCGCCGCATTTTTGTCATGGCTTAAAATCATCGGCACGATAGTTGACTCAGTTAGTCAGATTGTATGGTACTAGTATTCAATCGATATTTTCACTATTGTTTGAATTCATACTGTCAACATAAATCATTCCCACGGATGCAACTTAATGCTAATCCCAGTAATCAATCATATCCATTTTTCAATAACTAAAATGTAATATCATTTTCTATATTTTTTTCTAAATTTTCTAACAAACAAATTTCAGAATACAAAAGATAGTTCATACAATAAAAATTAGTAAAATAACCAGCAATATATTCATATGAATATCTTCAGAAATGTTATTGCATTATAAATCAGCAATACAATAACTTTATAATATCAAAATCTAACCTTAAATATAGTATAATACAATCAGATTGAAAATACAAGCAAAAATTTGTAAGATCACTGTGAACTCTATCTCAAATCCATTGCGATGATGAATCAAGTCTATGTCCAATCCATTTGTAATGACTTGAAGGTTTCCTTCCTCGGGTATGAGTAGAAAGTTGTAAGCTCTCTCAATGTTTCTCCAAGAGAAACTCAAAACCAAATCCAAAATAATAAAAACAAGCCTACTGAAAATGAGATCCATCTTCCCTTTTTAAGCACAAGAGGATGACTCTTCATATTCCCTTTCCTCTCTCTTAGATTTTAATTCTCTTTTCCCTTTTAATTATCTTTTTTTCCACTTAAGAGAATAATATAACTTTATAAGCCCCTTTTTAATTTTAAAATTACTTTATTAAAATAATATAATCTTTAAATATTAAAATAAATATCTTGTTGAACTAAAAAATCCATGTATAAATAGCTTGTGGAGAAGATCTTGGCACGATGCTTGACAATCCAAAAAAAAGAACCCTTCCTAACATAATATAAATAGTAAGCATCTAGAAACCCTATCAAAACAACTCTAATTGCTCCAAAGCAACTTGGATGTGCGCACATTCATTCTCTCTCTGGTGTGATCCCTAAAGTGACCATTTTGAGGGTCTGCACCATTATTTTATTTCCACTTCTTAATAATGTTTCTTAAATGGATGTTTCAACATTTTCAATTTGTATGTGATGTTTTAGTTTGTGTTTCTTTTTGATGTATGCATTGTTTGGATACTTATGTGTATATGCTATGTATCTCTCTTATATATGATGTTTTTAGCTCTTATGTGTATGATATAGACTTATGCCTCTGAAAATGTGTGACACTTGGATAGATTGAATGTGATGTTTAGATTAACCTCTTCTGATGTCAGGATAACAAAGGATGAAGTGAAAGATCAAGAAGATAAAAAAGACATGATAAACAAGAAAGCAAAGAAAGATACAAAAGTAGTTAGCTGACATGTTCACAAAAAGGATGAAGAGAGAGCTCTCTCCATATGCAAGAATGCAAGACTAAGCTAAAAAAAATTGAACATGTAATGCAAGCTAATATGCAAAGTGGTTTATCAGCAAGGGACACATAACATTTAGACTCTTGTTTCATTATTGAGCATTTGTTAGGGACACAATAAGATCACACAACCATCACTAGTATAACTATGAGGATATGAATATGATCAATATCAAATAGGTATGTGGAAATTCAATCTAAGCATCAAAGACATATAAGTCAAGATGACTATGCGATTATATTCCCTAAGTTTAGTATAGAAAGATTACACCTGTATCAAGGCATAAGTGCCAAGATAACCCTCGAGTGTAGTCTTGTGGGAATAGTCAAAGATGATACATTTATAACTCAAAGTGTCAAATAGGACAAGCATGAATTCTTAAAACGCTATAGACAAATATAGTATACCCACAAGCATAAATAAAGAAAACATGCCCCATGCCCCCAGTGTTCCAGTCTATGACATCCTTGAAATATTATTAGGGAGGGAACATATAGCAAAGAAATCATCATAGACAGCACACAAAGTAGCTAAAGATCAACATAATTTAGTCATTTAAGTGTTTAAATGCATGTGTGTAAGTCACTTGGCCATTTCTTCAAGACTTGATTCTAATAATAAGAAATATCACAACATCGGAGCTATAGGTAAACTATTAGAAAAGTTTTGAGAAACACTTGGTGTCAAGTTGGGGGAGTAGCGTTGAGAAACATTATTTTGTGAGTTCCCAAAGAAATCCTAATTCATAAGGAGACCTCAATAAGCTAAGTATCTATGCCCCCAAGATGAGGACAAGAAACAATCCCAATCTAGGAAACATGTTACAAAATAAGTGATTAAGACTGATAGACATAGATGCTAGAGTCTCAAGTAGCGCTTATTTCCAAGTTTTCACCACTTGGCAGATTTTTTTAGGACTTTTTTCAGTTTTTTTATATTTTTTGTATTTTTTGGTTTTTTTGGTGATACATCAAAGTGCCTATTGCTAGTTTTTCACTAAGATGATCATTTTTGTAGGACATTTTCTGATTTTTAGGATTTTTTTAGCATCATGTATGATCTTTTTTTGGATTTTTTTAGAATGATTTAGAGATCACCAATTCTTAAGAAAGATCACATCATTTTGTCCCAATGTCTAGCAAGGTATAGAATATGATGGAGTAGAAAGCTGGTGGATATGAAAACATGGATAAAAAAGGAGTATGAAGCAAGTGAAAGTGATCATCAAGGACTAACTCCTCAAGAGTACCCAAGCTAGGGAAAGAAAGCCATATAAAGCAAGTTTTGGATAAGCAATGGAAGTAATGAGCAAGATAACAATATAAAGCAGGTTTTGGATAATCAATGGAAGTAATGAGCAAGATAGCATATAGGATAAGAAGTGAATCCAACAAGAAAGATAACATATGGCATAATTAGTGGAAGATAATAAGTGAGATAGCATGAAAGCATGTAGTCTAAAAGAGTAGCCATGTCAAGAGACCTATGTGAACCATGTCTTCTTTGTGTGATCAAGACCAAGGGGTCAACTAGATAGGATAGCAATGGGATAGAGAAATAAGAATGAAGTTGGATATGAAGGATATGAATGAATGAGAAAGCATAATAGAGAATCTCATGGATAAGATAGCAAATACACAAGGATAGCTCAATAATGTCAAGATCAAAGAGGAAGAGGGAAAAAGGGGATAGATGGATGATGGAAGAATTATGCATGATTCTTGTTTACTAGGTTTTCATCATGGTACTTATCCAGGGTGCCACAAGAAGTGGTTATCACCAAGGCACTTTTTTTTCTATTTCTATTTTTTTTTTGAATTTATAGAAAGAGCCCAATCTTTGTCAATTTAGATAGTGCTCCTATAGGAAGAATAAGTCATGATAAGCTAAGACCATAAAAAGGTATGCTCAAAGGTGTTGATAGGGTGATAAAAGAGAAATGGTAATAGGAAGAGTATATGGAGGATAAGATTTCATGTACAGAAAGTAAGTATAAGCTTTAGAGGATTTCATGAGGGTAGCTAAAATATTGGACAAGATCAACATTAACACACATCTAGAAGGGTGTTGGAATGGTGGAGGAATCATGGATAAAATAGCTTGAGGTTTAGATGTATGGGGTAGTAGGAGAATTTGAGAAGAAGATGGAATGGAACCCTTTGAAAGCTTTTGAGGAAGATGTTTAAAATAAAATTGAGTGGAAGCCTTTGGAAGCTTGAATATCAATTTTGAAGTATTTTCAATATTCAAGTCTTTCAAAAGAGACCTGGGAATCCATATAGCTTTAGATTTTTCTTTTTCTTTGGATGCTTTAGAGTGCATTTCTTCTTCAATGATGGATTTAGGAACTCATATTTGCTTTGATTTAGCTCTCTTAATAGTGGACCTTTTCGGTCTCTTTTGCATACTTTCCTTCTTAGCATTCACATGTCATTTAGATGGGACATAATGATCTTCATTTTTCAATGGATTCTTATGTTTATTCTCACTTCCAAAACACTTGAGATTTGTTGATTAATAAGGCTGATATGATTGGTTAATATGGATAGATTTGTGGAAATTCATCAAGGATGAGTGTCTTTGTTGATCTTGAGGTATGATGGGAGAGCTAGTAGTGGAAAATACAAGAGATGAAGGAACATAAGTTCCCAATATGGATTGCAGGTTTGAAGACTTTAGTTTTAATACATAAGGACCAATGATAGACTTAGGAGATGGAAATGGATAGTGGAATGGGATATCTACATCTTTAAAGTGAGAAACATGGTCAAAACCATCAATAGACTCATGAGTATCTTTGATAGGAACAATATTTTTAATAGGAGCACCTGAAGCTTGAGCACAATTTTGAAGTGGATATGGAGAAGTAGAACATGAGGGAACATTTTGATCTTGAAAAGTAGCTTTGGATAGCATAGGAAGAGAACTTTTCTCATAATATTCAGTAAGCTCAAGGGAGATAATGGAAGTGGTATCTTCATCATACTTGAGGGATGGAAAAGACATAGGATACGGAGCGGTGAAATTTTGAAGGAAATGAAATGGTGCTTGATCTTGATCTTTCTTGACATTTATAGCTTTTTATTTTTGAGAGTCATCTTGACATGGAGCTACTTCTAAGGAGAAGGGAGAATGAAGAGTGAATGGAGTAGTGCTAGGATCTTTAGGATTAGTAGCATAGAAAAGGTTTGCAGCCAAGTGAAGGTTAGCTTGAGTTTCTTTTAGAGGTAGCCCTTGAGGATAGGCATAGTGTACATGAAAAGCATTAGGTTATTTATTTAATAGAGGCATGTTGGAAGGAATTGATGTTTGGGAGGCACATGAGTGTTAAAAGAAGTGGAGGTATCAAGGAGACCATTACTAGACATAGGTTCATTAATATGATCTTTCTCAAGAAAAGTATCCTCATGACATCAGTCATTAGAGGTATCAATAATTCCATTATCAATAAGATCTTGGATTTTATGTTTTAGCTCAATGCAATCTGAAGTACTATGCTCATTATATCAATGATAAGCACAATAGATATCCAAGAATGGGTTTCCATATGAGCTAGACTTAGGTAACATGATGAGCTTGGTGCCAAGAAGTGTTTGCAAAGTGTCATCATAACAATATTCCAAGGGAGAAAAAGTTCTATCAAAAGTATGTCTAGAGTCCTTTTGTTGTTTCTCAATGAATAGTATGCATCCATATCTTCATCATCATCTTGGTCAAAGGTAGGTCCATCATGATAGCTTGGAATAGGCTCAAAGGAGGTATCACTTTCTTTCTCTCTAAGGAGGTCTTTAGATCTAGAGGATGAAAACATTTGATGTCTTGGAGTAGAATATGTAGACCTTGAAAAAGATGAACCATGTGTATGTAAAGGTCTTAAGGAAGATTCATTTAAGAATGAAATCTTCTCATCTAATCTTTTTTCAAGTTTAGACTTCATTTCTATCATATGCTTAGAGAGATGAAGGTAAGAAAGATCGTTTGTCTCTTCTAGTTCTTTGTATTGAGCATATAGATCTTGAAACTCTTTAGTGTCATGGAGGATATCATGATCATCTAGATTTTTTCTATGTTTGGTAGCACAAGGTTTGAATGCCATAGTGGTAGATAGATAATAAAGCTTGAAGGAGACTAGAGGAAGCTAAGAAGGTGACACAAGATAACTTGATGTCCAAACTAAAGAGGTAGGGAGTTCACTTGCCAAAATAGTAAAGATATAGTAAAGTGACTTGTCAAGAAAGTGTCCAAGAAACTTACAACAATAGTGACTCAAGTCAAGATCTAGGAAAGAAGCCAAATAGCCAAGTAGATAGAGTAAGCAAGGTGACAAGTGAACAACTTACCAAAATAAGAGTGTAGTCAAGAAATCAAGGTAACCATTTTAGCAAAAGGATAACTAGCAAGTGGACATAGACCAGAAAGACCAAGAGCACTAAGACCAAAGAGTCACTTTAAGCATGTTCAAGCACTAGAGACATAAAAAAGAAAAATAAAATTATGAGACTCCCCTTAGCAAGAAACACAAGAAAAATGTTAAAACTTGATGCTTTGAATTAGTTGACAAAGTTTGACAATAGTTGATGGCATAGAAATTTTGATTTTCAAAAGCAATTTCTTTCCAAGCAAGATAGTGACACATGGAGTAGTCTTCAAAAAATCAACAAAGGGACAAAGAAAGCTTGCATTATACAAGCATATGTGAGGTATCAAAAGAAATCCCTAGAATTATCATCATGTGTATGTTCAAAATATTTCCATAGGTCTAGCACATTCAAGAATACATCAAGCAATATCTACCTAAAAGTCACAGTTCATTACTCAACAACTTGTCTGACACTTGATGCTCCTTCACCTTATACCAAGTGGTTTCCCACAAGACATAGTGGCTTTGTTATGGAAGTTCCATAAGCACAACCAAGGGAACATAGATGGTGAGTATAAAATCTTAGGGTGATCTAGGTAGTCCACTAGGATCAATCCTTGCACCAAGAAGTTGTGCAAAAAAATAGGGTAGCTACTAACCTACAGTGTTTAGAAAGGGCTTCCATTCATAATGTTCCTCTTGCACCCAGTTAAGGGACACCCCACCTTGTGGTGGATAATAAACCTCACAGTTACAAGAGCACCTTAAGTGTTCTTGTCTAGTGATATCCTTATGGTCAAAATCCCATAAGTGATCACACTAGAAAAAGATAAACACTATGTCTACTAAGTTTTTGTGTCCTTGATAGCCCTGAGTTTATAATGGGTTGGAAGAGTCAGGTATTAGCTTGTCCCCACCTGTGTTGTTCCTCTTAGGTTGTCCAAGAGTAGGCCCTCTAAAAGATTCTAACTACCACAAAATGGATCCACTCTCAAAGGTCAAGATTTTTGATTCACCACAAGGGTGAAGAGCATACTCTCCTATCTTGATTGCTTCCCCCAAACATGCCAAGAAGCTTCAATTAATCCTCTTGTTCTCAAAATCCAAAGGTGAGTCAAGATTTCTAATTCACCACAAGGGTGAAGAGCATACTCTTCTATCACCAAAGAGCCTCAATCACAAGTTTAATGTGCCTATGAAATGAAAGAAACTAGTAGAGTGCCACACATGGAATAAATGAAATATAAGAAAGTTTAGTTTTTATGCTTTGGGCAGCCCTGAAAACAATCATTAGTAACCCTTGCACATTTGAAGCTTTGACATGCATTCTTTTTAGCAATGAAATGAGAAACTCCCTAAAAAGAAACCAAGGTTAGCGCATAACAACCAAGTAAGACCTGCAACAAAAAGTGGTTAGTTTTCTCAAAGATCCAAGTTATCTTCCAACCAAGTGTATGCAAAGAAAGTGCAAGCTAATCACAAATGCTTTCATTTTTACTCTTTACTTTTGACATAGTCAACAAGATTAGAATTTTTTGCTATGATTTTGGATCCAAAAATAGAAATGAAAAGAAGAGACCCCTACTAAAAACTAGAGAGCTTTCCAAAAATGCAAGAAATTCAAAAAAAATCTCTTCATTTGTGCCCTAGGGACCCATTTTGTCAAAACAAACTAGATTTATTAAATCAAGTTTTTGAGGCCTAATATGGGTTCAAAAGTCAAAATACAAAGAACTAACCCCTTGCATAATTTAAAACTTCTCAAAATGTAATTTTTTCTAAAAAAGTCACTAATTTGCAACTAGAAATCACTTTTTATGTAAAAAAAAGAAAAATTCATAACTAATGCAAATCAAGTCAAAATTATCTAAAAATTGGACTAAGACATCTCAAATACATAGTTAACCTACAAAAAAAAATTCAAAACCAAACTCCAAGTGGTTTAGCAGATATGATAAAATTTTCAAAAACCTAGGGTTTTGGCCTTCAAACCAATCTACATATGGGTTAGCCTTAAAACCAAAGTGAGAACTCTACAAAACCACTTGATTGGATCTAATTTGCTAGTGTAAAAAATGAGAAAGAGAAATGAAAGTAAATGGAGCTAGAAACTTAATTCAAGCCCCACGGTGGGTGTAAAAAATGTACACTCGAAAAGTGCACTTCTCTAAATCTTTCTATCCAAGGTATTCCATAGATTGAAAAGCTTGAATGGAAGCTTAGAGCTCCCTAGTCATGAAGTGCAAGAGGCATACAAATAAGTATAAAGAGAGCTCTTAGCAGAGCCTTAGGAACACGACCCCTATTAGTAAATCATGAGATGGAAGATTCTTTAAACAAGAGCAAGAATGCTAGTGTCAAATAACTCTTGAACATGCAATGAAAGAATGAAAGTAAGCTAAGATGAAATGCACAATGCAACTAAGCTAAACAAATGAAAGTGTTAATTAAACTATGTGAGCTAAGCTATTGTAAATGAACTAAATTGACATGCAACTAGACTAGAAGGCCATATGCTAAAAAAGCCATGCATGAGAGAATGTAGACAAGAAATAGAAGTTCTCCACAAAGAGCTCTCAAGAATTCAAATACTAAACCTGTAGCATAAAAATACTCAAGAGTGTGGATCCTTTGAGGGAGAAATATCTCCCCCTTTTAAAGTCATATGGACAATAGATATCAAGATGAAGCTGGTGGATGATCAATGGTTGAATTTAAAAAGAGGAGTGATCCATGTGCACACACAAGTCAACCAATAGAATATAAGTTGACTTATCATATAAGAAAAAAGTCACAAAACCTTTCTTTTAATTTGAAAATTAGAAAAGGACTTTATGTGTGCACTTTAAGTTGGTTAGACAAATGGGGTCTTTTATTTAATAAAAAGGTGACATGTTCTTTTAATCAAATAATGAACTTAGGATAGCATCGTCAAACTGTAGGTTATAATTAAATTAATTGATTATTAGCAATTTGGTCTAGGTAATTAATTAAATAAATTTAGAGAAAATGCTAAGAAGGGAGCTAATAGTCTAAATGACCATTTTTAGGTGATTACACCTATCTCTCATTCACAAAAATTGGCCTCATAATGGGCAAGTGCTCCCATGCCTGCACTTGAAGAACATAGACCCCTACAACCATGCTCTTCCTCTCATGATAGACAATCTTGTGCATCTCATGGTACATGTGGGCTAGCATAGACTAATCCCATCCAAAATGTACTAGCTCATCCAACATCTATTGGAGCATCCATCCCCATCTGCACTCTAATCCATGTTGGCCTCTATCAGGCATCAAAAAGTAGTTGATGAATACTATAAGTACTACTACCAATCTATGAGTGGGACTATATCTATGCACTAACTCATCCCATGGTATAGCTCTACTCATGATGAGGTCCTAAAAAATGGTCCTCAGTGCCATTATACATGGTCTCAGTAGGATATCATATTGAACTTGTGGCCCATGGAAGGGTATCCATAAAATCTAATAGATGTCCTCTAGTGTGATTGTCATCTCTCCCAATGGCAAGTGAAATGTGTTCATCTCTGAGTGGAAATGCTCTACAAGGGCAATCAGTAAATTGTGATTAACCACTAATGCAAGAATATGACAAAGGTGTGAAAGGCCAAGGGAGACAACATGTTCCAGCTCTATAGCATCTAACTAGTGAATCAATGCTCCAAAAGGATGATAATGTGATATAGAAGTGACATCAGGATATGTAACCTGCAAACATGAAAACAACATGAACACGATTAGTATCAGACATGCAAAAATGATGAATGAAAGTGGGACACAACAATGAAAAAATCAATTTTCAATAAAATTTTGCAAAAAACAACACCATTGTTTCACATGAGATTTCATTTTCTCATGTGAGATTACACTTTTTCATGCGAAAAATCAAATCTTCATGCAAGAAACATCGAACAAGATAATGAAAAACCAAGCAGATTTAGATCCTCTTGCATGAGAGATGGGTACCTCCCACACGAGGAAACCCATTACTACATGTGAAGAAGTATTATTTTGGTACTTCCTTGCATGAGGAAGCCTACAGGCTCGTACAAAAAATGAAGTTCTCATGCAAGACCTGATGGTAGTAAATTTCAAAATGGCTAAAAAATGCTAAAAAACATACAAAAAATGACAAAAATGCATGACAAGGTAGGTAATTGATGACTCACTAGGGGGTCATACTCGGTCAATCAGTTGTGTTGTTTGGAATACTTGAATCAATGCAAATGCATGGGGACCACCATTTTTTCTCTTCAGAGCTCCTTCATAAAAGACAAAATGCACAAATGAATTGAAAAAGACCTTTTGGACCCTTGTATAGGTTATGAGATAATTTTTCAAAGTGCTCTAATTTATGTGAAAATTACCCCCTTGGCTAATTTGGCTACTCTAAACACATTTTCAAGATAAAATTTGAAATTTAACACACTTAAATAGCTCAAAACTACATTTTTAAAATTTTCAACCAACATGATCAAACACTTGTATAGTCCACTTTCTGATAGTTTGTGAATCTTGGAATATTTTCAAATCACATTTTCTTCAAATTTTCCAAAAATTTCTAGTAAAGTCAACTTTGGTCAAACTTGGTCTTTTGGACCTCAAAATCACTTTGAATCAACTCCAAATTTTCTTCATGATCTCTTGTTATATTCTACATTCTCATGAATCTTTATCTTTGAATATATTTCTCTACATCACTATTTTGATGTGTCATCTTTTGATTTCACTCTCGAAGGAGGCAGGATGCTTACATCATTAAATCTTTCAAAACTAGCTTTAGCTCAATCTTAATCTTATGTCCTCATCACTCAAGGCATCTCATCACTTGGGGCATCTTGTTCCCCTCTATTTGACATCTATGTCATCTATGTCATCTTTTTATCAGCAGATCACACTTATAATAGTCCTTATCATAGTTTGATGGATAGGTATCGGGATAGTCTAATTCTTACTCCTAAGGATCAAGCCTCATTTTGGGGATGATTCTACGAGTCATGATTGGATCTTGTTATCTTTTATGGACCAATATTCAAGTGTTCTATCTAGAATCTAGAGAATTAAGCTCCATTCTAGCGATAATTCTAAATCTCAAGCTTACAATTAAGCTTTGTTCTAGAGATAATCCTAACTCTTGTAGAGAATTATGCTTGGTTTTGGAGATAATTCTAATCTCTTTCTTTCAATCACCATTTAATGGAAAAGTATCAAGATAGTCTAACCCTGAATCCTAAGGATTAGGCCTCATTCTAGCGATAATTCTATGAATCATGATTAATCTTGTCATCTTCTAATTGATAGGTATCAAGATAGTCTAACCCTAACTCCTGAGAATTGAGCCTCATTCTAGGAATGATTCTGTGAAGTTTGACAATCTTTGTTCTTTCATATCAATATCTAGGTGTTCTATCTAGATCCTCTAAGGTTAAGCTTCATTCTTGAGATAAGCTTAAAAAGCTTATCAATTGGTATCTATATCATCAATCTCAGAACCAATCTCATTTTTTGATCTATGCTTCATACTACTGATTTCTTTGAATCAACATGCTACTTGCACATTCATTCAAATAGGGGCAAATGTAGTAACCCAAAATTGGCACTTTGCCATGCTAAACCAATTCTTGTCTATTTAATCAATCTTAAGTCCTATTGTACTAGGCAATTCTAACTTCAACAATCTCTACTTGACCTAAGTGTCAAATGTAGAAAATCTCTAATCTACATTAATTACACAGTCTATTTAATTCCTAAGTCTAATCAAATTAGCAAAGATAAACCTATTAATCAATTTAATTTAATTGTGAGTCATGGAACTTTAATTAAATTAAATTTATCTCTTTTTCTAATATAAATTAAGGAATTAAATGTATTTGATTTAATTAAATATATCCTCATTCTAATTATTAATTTTGATTATTTAATTAATTAAGATTATTTATTTATGAGGTCATATTCAATTTTATTAAACCAAATATACTCTCCAAATTCTCTCTTCAGTTTAGAATTGGAAACTTTGAGTGAACTGGAATTGGAAAAGGAATTGAAATAGTTAACTCTCCATTCACTTAGAATTGAATCAGTTAACTTCATTTGCACAAACAAGTTTCCATTCTAATTGAACCTAATTTCAAATCTCGGTTGTTCATTCAATTTGATCTTGACCATTGATTGATTCTATAATTCTATTTAAGAGATCCCCAATTCCTCATTTCAGAGGTTGCAAATGAATAGTATCAAACTTATGTTGAATTGATTACTCACACATTTACATTCATAGTTTTGTTATTCTTGCATATTAATCTCATATAGTTTGATAATGCATTAATTTATATTAAAATGCTCTCTTTATTTCTAGATTTAAATTTTCATCTCATACAGCTTAAAATCCTTTATTCTAGATGTCTATTGCTAGCTTCTCGATTTGAAAGTGAATAGCAAAATCAATCTAGTTAGAAGGTAACAAATTGGCTTGTTGGGTTATTTCAGATGAACAATCCCATGTTCATTCTAGGATAATTCTTCATATAAGGATCATGTTGAAGTGTGGTTCCTTAATAGGCCATAATTAGCACTCACATATAAATGTGTATATGTATGTATGTATGTATATAAACAAAGAGATCTTGGCACAATAGAAAAACAATAGAACGCACTCAATAGGTAGCATGGCCACGAGTATTGTCACAAGATTTTAAACATAACTATATATGTAGTAAGTTAGGATATATATAGGTTAATATTACATTAACTAAAAACTACAACTCAAAGGTTGCACTAGGGTATTACAATATTGTAATTATAGAAAACTACTTGATTTTCTTGAGTGAGTGTATAATGGCAAAGAGTTGTATTAGGTGAGTAAAGCTCTCTAGTGGTTATAGGAATATAGCTATGGTAGTTCAAGGGTCTTGATCCCATGGATGCAGGTACGTAGGAAGCCTAGTAGGCTGAGTATGCCTCTAGTGTGCAAATGCCTTAGACATAGTTAGGTAGCATTTGACTATTTTAAGACATTATATGTTAAATCACAAGGCTTATGATTTAAGAGATTATATGTACCTAGTGTACCTAGTTTTTGAAAATAGAAGGCTAAACTATGTGTTTCAACATTAACTTGACTAGCCTATTTAGACCCATTGATTATTGTCACAAGCTTTTAAAAATATAATATAAGGAGTGAGTTAGGATGTATATAGGTTAACCTTAAATTAACTATAAACTACAATAAAAAGGTTACACTAGGGTATTACATTATTGTTATTATAGAAAACTATCTAATTCATCTGAGTGGGTGTATGATGGTGAAGAGTTGTATTAGGTGAGTAAAGCTCACTAGTGGTTATAGGAATACAACTACATCAAAAAAATTAGAAACTAGAACTACATATTCATTAGAGTGAGTAGTTCAAGGGTCTTGATCTCATGGATGAGTATGTAGGAAGTGTGGTAAGCAGAGTATGTCTCCAATGTGTAGATGCCTTAGACATAGTTAGGTAGCACTTAACCATCTATGTATGTATGGATGTAGTTCTATTCTCTACTTAACAATACCATTCATATGGGGGAGGGGGCAGTAGAGCTTGCACCTTCTAAAATACTTCATTTCCATTATTTATGCTCTCTGAATTGAAGGTATATAACTTTATCACTTGTAACTATAATTTTCAAATATTAATGACCATAATAGTCTCTTATAATTTTATGGTTCTCTTTGTAAGTTTATAAAATTAAAGTTTAAAAATTAATTGCATTTATGTACATCTTTTTCAAGTTTGATATTTCTCTTTTTCCTGACTCACATTCAAACAATAATTTCTCAAAACACATACTAACTAGACAGACATTTAGCCAAAAAATTGTAAGAACGATTGTTCCAAAAGAGCTAGAAAAACACAATTGGTACATGATAATCATCTTTTTACACTCTTTTTGGTACTATTGTTCTTACATTTAATGATTTTTGGTGAGAACAAAATTCCAAATTAATCAGATAGGTAATCCAAAATTAAATCATAATTGGTTGACGCATGTTTGAATACCTTATTTCACATGTTATTGAATGTTATGTGTTTATGTGCTACTATTAATGAATGTTAAAGGATGAACTAATGTTAGATGTTAGCTTTGGACATTATGAGATTATTTTATGGATGCTCATAATTATTTTTTAATTCATGTGATAATGAATGAATGTGAGATCCATCTCCTCT
Organism: Cupressus sempervirens; assembly: GCA_028749045.1. Lineage (NCBI taxonomy): Eukaryota > Viridiplantae > Streptophyta > Pinopsida > Cupressales > Cupressaceae > Cupressus > Cupressus sempervirens. The sequence goes on from CM053783.1 coordinate 495,878,552, forward strand.
TATGTAGTCTTTCTAGGCTATTTTATTAGTTCTTAAGCCCAAAATAGATAAATCATGATTTGAAATGAAAACTCGGGTGCTTAACTTAATGAATAAGCTCACTAGGTGAAAGACCTTCTGTGATGAAGAATCATATGATTTTCTACACATTTCACTGAATAGTAGTGCATTGCAAGTTCACATACATTCTTAAGTAGACATTTGTGAGCATTAGATGTGTGAAGGCTCCATGCAAAAACATGTAGAATAAAAAAGGTCATGATGAACATTTTTGATGAAATGTTTTCCAAGAGCATACACAAGTTCCTCAAGGTGACTTTACATCATTAAATTTTAATGTTTTCCAACACCACTACTCTTCCTCCATATCCTACGCAAATAAAAAATGTTGCCTACACATTGCAACCATATGGTTGTATTATATGCCATGGGACTTATCTACTTATTATAGTTGTTACATATCTAGAGAAATTAGGGCCTATTGATTCCAATTGCTAAGAGATTCCTTTCCATGCATAACATATTCCATGTACCTGCTAGAGAGGTGACCATTATATTAGAGGAAGTGTACTGCATACTTTGTATTCCATACTAAGGAGACCTAGTGAGTATTATTGATTTGTATGTTTTCTTGTACTTTATGATATGTTAATATGGGCCAATATTGATATAAATATATATCTTATTGTAGGTGAACTTTGATTAGACTCCAAGACATGACATAGTTGTGATGTGTTGAGTCTTTGATGATGAAACCATCCAAGAGAGATTTGTATTGTTTGAGCATATGATGACCTCCTATGGTGATGACTATGTGATTGTATGTATACTATGTTCTTTGATTGGTAGTTTCCTTGGATTTAATAGGAGCTAGAAGGGCTTTTAGTGTCAATAGGGTTGACTGGTAATGGATATTATCTCACATCCCCTTCACATGTCATGATGACCCATCATTCTATGTGATATGTAGCGAAAGCTACATGACATTATTTATAGGAAGGAGAATATTTAATCAAATGGGGTTCTAATTGTAGATGTTTGGTTGTGGGAGCATATAGAAGTGACCCATCCTACAATGTAGTTGAGATAGAGGGGACAACCCTATATCTACAAATATACTAGATACTTCCACTAGGCCCAACTAGGAAAGACCTCATACTACAGATAGAGATTGGTTGATATCACTATAGTGGTCTACACATCATATGTTTCATGTTATTAGTGTGAGGGAGAAGATGAGGAGCTCTCATACATGTTTTTTAGTAGACCCTTGATTAGCAGGCACTTGAGCTTAGTTTAGAGATTTATCATTAGTTAGGTGTAGTAGGTAGAAGGTGTTAGTACTAAGATGATTGATTAAGTATGGTACCCTTGATAGGAGGCCCTGGTAATGAGAATAATTCTCATATTCAATCTATGCTTATAGGAGGTGCAAATTCTCTAGGCTACTCTAAGGAATTTGTTGTCCTGGGTGATTGATGTGGGGTCATGAATATTAGCGATGGTTTTATGTGAATCTATTCCTTAGGTTTACTCATCCAATATAGAGGGTCCTTGGTCTAGATGATGTTCATTATGGAGGAAATGATAGAGATAGAAGATGTGCAAAAGGTAGTGGACAAAGAGTGGGAGCCATAAATATAGTGGGTTAGGGAGCAAGGCTCCATCCAACATCTGACCAAGTCCTTATACCAAGAAGAGAGATAAGAAGGGTACACTAGGATCACTAGGAATGGAGAAGGAAAATCCTAAGGAAAAGAGATTTTTGAAGATGCCATGGGTGGATAGGGGATTGGGTTAAAGACTACCCAAAAGAAACAAAGCATAGAGGAGAAGGAATCTCATTTGTAGTGAAAGGGCACTAGATATTGAGCTGCAACAACTAGGCATTACTATAGCACTTAAACATTAGAAGCTCATTGATGAGAGAGTATGATCCCAAGCCCTAATATATGAGAAATATTGACCACTCTAGGATGTAGAGATATAGAGATCTTAGGAATTTTATTACTATGTTTCATATATAGGTATTAAACCATAGGATAGGAGAGTTCTAGATTACTCACAATAGGAAGGGAGCTCAAAGGGTGTGGTTTAGCCCTTAGATAGGAAATAGACTTCTCTTTCCCCTCCTACATAGAAGGGAAGATTTAGTCATGAGCTCTTAGTCATAGTTTATACTTAGGTCATTTTAATACATTCAAGATTTCTACATTGATCTAGATTTTGATTTCATTATACTTGTATTGATACATCATGATATATATGAGATATTGGATTTATCTTATATGTGTTGTTTACTTGTCTTATTTTCTTATTCTTGTATCATGTATGTGTCTTTTACTTTCAACACTTTTCCTTTATACTCATGTGATATCAATGTATTTATATTATCTTTACCTTTCTAGTTCCATGATGTAGATGTGATGCTCTCATATATGTAATGCTCTTACATATGTTATGAACTTCATAATTAGAAAACTTATAATTTTGGATAATATTGAATAGATGGTATGATTAACCCTTTTTATTATAGGATAGAAGATAAATGATGATAAAAAAGAGAGTAAGAGATGATGAAGACATGATCAAGAAGACAAAAATAGATTCGAGGACAAATGCAATTAATTGAGAAATAATTTCTCCTCACTTAAATTAAAAATGAACAAAAATATTCAACTAATATAAAATGAAAAGTGTAAATTGAAAGGGCCATGAATTATGTCCTTTTAATTATCATCAATCGTTATTAAGTGACATTTCAAGATAATACAATAATCACTAGTATAAGCACACCTATGAAAATATGAATATGATCTATATTAGATAGGATGTAAGAACCTAACATAAGAATCAAAGACATAGAGGTCAAGATGACTCATTGTTAGATTCTTGGTTAATGTAGCAATATTATGCTTGCATCAAGACATAGATGTCAATATAGCCATAAGCATGGTCTTGCATGAGAAAATATGATGTAACTGACAATGACATAATTCCAACTCACCAAAGTCTCCAAATGAATTAGTCAAGGTATATGTGAAATCCCAACCAAGAGGAGGCACTTAACATAGACACCAAATGAACTTAGAACACATAACATAATCCAAATTACACCCATAGGAAGAGAAAAAATAAAATATGCCCCATGCCCCCAATCCTCTAATCAAGTGACATTTTAGAGAAACTAAGGAGGAACACCAAAAAAATAATCAATAACAAGTAGCACACAAAAAAAAGAACTAGTCATGTCTCATTCATTTTAGTTTAAGTATGGTGTGAAAAGGAAAATAATCACTGACTCTCTAGGACCAATTCCTGCAAGTGAGATATATTATAGAATCCTAGACTACTGACGAAGTGTTAGCTTAAAGTAGACTATTTGATGAGTGTTAGTTGGTGTCAAGGTGGGAGAGTTAAGGATCATTTTTGGGGTGGTTTTTAGAAACACTAGTATATCTTAAACACCAAAGATGACATGGGTCATGCCTCCTAGACCTAGACAAAGATAAATTCTAGACCAAGGAGACAAGTATGTATAGTAGAAGTCAAGTGCTTCAAAGTCAAAGCCACAAGGTAACAAAAGAAAGAACAAAGATATAAAGTGTTAATTATTAGTTAGAAAGGTTAAGTGTTGAGAGGGGGTGGATGAGAATTGTTACTTATCAAACTTTAACCATTAAATCCTTTTCTACACATTAGCCAATAGTATATAAAATATCTAGACTGATAAAGCTTCTAAGTAACTGATAGTGTGACTTATAACTTAGAGATTCATATGCATTAAATTAAATAATACTAATGCATAAGAAATTCATACATGTATAACAAATAAATTTTGGTATCACAAGAAATCCTAGGCTTGAGGGAACAATTACAGAGGGGATGATACCCACAATTTTTTAACTATAGTAAAAAGGGAACCAATTAAGCTTTACAATATTGTTTCCTTCTAAGAAACTCACTTGGTTAAAATTGATTGATATAGTGTAAATTGTATCCTTAGTCTACTAAGACTACTAAGTTATGAGATTTCATCATTCCTATTTTTGCATTCATCTTGTTAAAGGATTTACAAAAGCTCATACACGAACTTGTCAATCCTATAAAATACCACCTTGTTTAAAATTTTTTACAAATCTTGTGGAAAATTGGTTAAGTGTTGATACATGATAAATTGACCTGATTCTTTCTTCTACCTTAAGCTTGTTAGATCCCTTTTGTGTTCTATTATGGCTTGTCACTCTATTCTTCTTTTGTTGTTCTCCTTGTTCAATGTATCTTCTCATCTCTCTTCTTTTCTTTGCATCTCAATCATTTTTTTCTTTTTTGTTCTCTCTTGCTAACCCTAGACACAATATTTGTCATAGATCTTAAGGTTAATTTTTTTCCTTCATGTCGTCAGCTACCAAAAAAAAATTCCTTAGTATGGTGATTTATTTTTAATAGCGTCTTTCATACTCTACTTTGATACTTAAATCTTTAATAACTATACATATACTCTAATGGTGTCTTATGATACTAAAAGTGAGTTTTCTTGTCAATTCAATGATATAGTTATTAGGTGTTTGACATCAATCAAAAGCCTGATGATCTCCAAAAATCCCCCCTTTTGCATTGATGGAAAAAGAAAAACCTCTAAAGTCTTCATTGTACACTATAGTCCCCCATTCATATGACTTCCCTATATCTATCTTTCATACTCTGATATAATATGTCCCTTATTGTTTTGGTCTTCTCCTATCTTCTCCTATCTTTTCTTCATTCTCCTACCTTATCCTATCATCTCTTTATTCTCCTATCTTCTTCCCCTCTTTTTATGGAAATAAATGCCAGTAAACATGACAAAATAAATATGCAATAAAAATTATAACTATTTACAATTTGCTCACAATAGTTGTATACCTTGATTTAGTGAGTGAAACCAGTATCTCCCTAGTTTTATTCAAAGATTTCCAAGTGATAATAAGATTTTGTAATTCTAATACAATATTCTCCATTCTATCTACTATGAAAATTACTGGTGTCTAAACAATACCTTGCACTTCCACTAGATCTTTCTTCATAACATATACATGTAAACTTAACATTCCTTATAACTCCAAAACTTTAGCTATTACTTTCTCCTTCCCATTATTTTGGAACCAACTCCTTAAGTATGATTGAATGTTGTAAAAGATTTACTAATGAATTCAAACCTTTGATATGACTTGATCTTTCACTTTGTCAACCAATAATTTTGGTAGCCCTCTGTAATGAATGCATTGAAAGTGCATAAAATAGAATATATTATAGTGTCTTTATTCAATATCTCCTATGCTTCAACAATATCATTTTGTAGCTTCCCCTTCAAATCTATAATTTTATTTGACAAAATTTTCTTTGTTCACTCTTCAACTTTGTATGTAGCCTCCTTAGCCAACTAATCTTCATGTTCTATTCCTATTGCTTACATGGTGTCTGTACACTCGAATTGTGTCATACTCTAAACCATTCTATCCAAACGATTCCATGAGTTCGAAATGCTTGGATGTCGGCTTAGAGCTCCCTATCCACGGAGTGCAAGAGAGTGTATTTCAAGTTCAAGGGCTCTCATATCAGCCTTAGAGATACTCTTCTTGCTAGTAAACCATGCAATGGGAGGTTCCAAAGATGAGATGCAAGAATGCAAATGTCCCAAGGAGTTCCTCAAGAATGCAATGCAAATGAAGACTAAGCTAGAATGAGATGCAAAATGGAGCTATGCTAAAAAATGTATGAGAGTGTTACAATACCATTATTAAGCTATGTGAGATTAAGCTACATGTAAAAATACAAGATAAGCTAAGCTAGAATTCCATGATGCCATGGATGAGAGAATGTAGACAAGAAATAGAAGTTCTCCACAAAGCTCCAAAGAAACTTGTTAGAAAACCTGCAGCATAACAATATTCAAAATGAAGATGGATTGAGGGGGAAAGCTCTCTCCCTTTTAAAGATGTATGGATGGTAGAGATCAAGATGAAGATGGTGGATGATCAACGGTGGAATTCAAAAAGAGAAGTGATCCATGTGCACACACAAGTCAACCAATAGAATATAAGTTGACTTGTCATATAAGACAAAAGTCACAAAGCCTTTTCTTTTAATTGCAAAATAGAAAAAGGACTTTATGTGTGCACTTTAAATGGTTTAGAAGAATGGGGTCTTTTATTTAATTAAAAGGGGGCATGTTCTTTTAATCAAATAATGAACTTAGGATAGCATAGTCAAACTATAGGTTATAATCAAATAAATTGATTATTAGCAATTTGGCTTAGGTAAGTGATTAAATTAAATTAGCCAAAATGCTAAGAAGGGGGCTAATAGTCTATATGACCATTTTTAGGTGATTACATTTTCCCCTCTTTGACTAATGCATGATCAATCTGGGAACACATTATGTCAAAGAAAATTGAAGCCAAGTAGGCAGTGGTAGATATAGATGTCTGATTCCAAAGAGTGAAATGCAGAAATAGATAGCAAGTCCTGAATGTACAGCCTGATAGTGATAGTACTGAACACTAGGAAAAGATGATGTCAGAATTCAAGAAGAATGCTAACACTTAGAAAAGTGGATAGAGTGAGAGCAAGTGAGAAGATCAAACAAATGCTCCTAAGCAGTGATAGAGTATTTCTGCCCCCTCGGGATTGAAATTGAAATGAGGTAAGGGGATGCAAAAAATGGCTAGAAATGAGAAAAATAGAATATAGCAATGTCCAAGATGACAGATAGATGATTAGACCCAAGAATGACTATATAAAAAAATTGATAAAATGTCCCAGTTTGACTAGAGTTGACCTTGAAGGATATAGCATAAAAATAAGGTCGAAATGAGTAGAAAGGTGATTTTAGACATGAAATATTGAATTTAAGTAGATATGAAGTATGGAAATGATGAAGACATGAAGAAATGAAGATGCCCCAGTGATGATTCAGAGATTAGACCTCAAAAGGTCAACTAACTGCTCAGAAGAAAGTAGAATTTTAAAAGAAAACTTTGACTATCAAGATGAACTCAAATTTGGATTTCAATCCTGAAAATGAATCTAGGACGTCAAAATTATTTAAGAGGTCAAAACTTTATATAATGTGATGACAAGATATAAAAGAGATGAAGTGAAAGATTAAGAAGGTGAAAAGACATGAACAAGAAGAAAGTAAAGAAATATATGGAACGAGTTAGCTGATATGTCCACAAAAAGATGAAGAGAGAGCTCTCCCCATATGCAAGAATGCAAGACTAAGGTAGAAAATGAACCTAAAATGCAAGCTAATATGCAAAGTGGTTTACTAGCAAGAAGTGCATAACATTTAGACTCTTAATTTCATCATTGAGCATTTATTAGGGACATCATGAGATCATACAACCATCACTAGTATAACTATGAGGATATGAATATGATCGATATCAGATAGGTATGTGGAAATCCAATCTAAGCATTAGAGACATGTAAGTCAAGATAACTACACAATTAGATTCCCTAAGTTTAATTTAGCAAGATCATACTTATACCAAGGCATAAGCACCAAGATAACCCTGAGTGAGGTCTTGCACAATAGTCAAGGATGATACATTTATAAGTCAAAGTATTGAATAGGACAAGCACAAATGCTTACAACACTATAGACAAACAAAGTATACCCACAAGCAAAAATCAAGAAGACATGCCCCATGCCCCCAGTCTTCTAGTCAATGACATCCTCGAAAGACTATTAGGGAGGGAACACATGGCAAAGAAATCATCATAGACAACACACAAAGTAGATAAATATCAGCATAGCTTAGTTGTTTAAGTGTTAAAGTGCATGTGTACAAGTCACTTGGCCATTTCTTCAAGACTTGATTCTGATAGTGAGAAATATTACGACATCGAAGACCGTAGGTAAACTATCAGAAAAGTGTTGAAAAAAAACTTGATGTCAAAGTGGGAGAAGTGTTGAGAAACACCGTTTTGTGAGTTGTCCAAGAAACCCTAATGCACAAGAATACCTCAATAGGCTAAGCAATTGTGCCTCCAAGACGAGGACAAGAAACAATTCCAATCTAGGAAATGTGTAGCAAAATAGGTGATTGAGATTGATAGAAAGAGGTGCAAGGGTCTCAAGTAGCACCTATTTCCAGATTTTCACCACTTGACAGGACTTTTTTCAATTTTTTGTATTTTTGTATTTTTTAAATTTTTTAGGTGATACATCAAAGTGCCTATTGCTAGGTTTTAACTAAGAAGATCTTTTTTTCAGGACATTTTTTGATTTTTAGGATTTTTTCAGCATCATATATGATTTTTGGATTTTTTAGAAGGTTTTAGAGATCACTAGTTCTTAAGCAAGACCACATCATTTTCTCCCAATGTCTAGCAAGGTATAGGACATGATGGAGGAGAAATTTGGTAGATAGACAAAGATGGATAAGAAAGGAGTATGAAGCAAGTGAAAGTGATCCTCAAGGATGCACTCCTCAAGAGTACCCAAGCTAGGGAAAGATAGCCATATAAAGTAGGTTTTGGATAAGCAATGGAAGAAATGAGCAAGATAGCGTGTAGGATAACCAGTGGAAGCCAATGAGAGAGATAGCATGAAAGCATGCAATCCAAGAGAGTAGACATGTCAAGAGGCCTATGAGAACCATGTTTCATGTATTGTGATAAAGACCAAGGGGTCAACTAGATAGGATAGGGATGGGATAGAGCAATGAGAATAAAGCTCAAGATAGAGGATATGAGTGAATGGGAGAGCACAATAGAAAATCTTGTGGATAAGATAGCCAATATGCAAAGATAGCTCAAGATTGTTAAGATCAAAGAGAGAAGAGGGGATAGATGGATGATGGAAGAATTACATATGACACTTGTTTGCTAGGTTTTTATCATAGTACTTATCCAAGGTGCCACAAGAAGTAGTTTTCGCCATAGGATGGATTTATTTCGCTTTAATTTTGCTACCAAGGTGCCACAAGAAGTGGTTTTCACCAAGGCACATTTTCATATTTTTTCATTTTTTTTTATTTTGAATTTTTTGAATTTTAAGAAAGAGCTCAAGCTTTTTGAATGTAGATAGTGCTCCTATAGGAAAGATAAGTCATGATAAGCCAAGACCATAGAAAGGTATGGTCAAAGATGTTGATAGGGTGATGAAAGACAAATGGTAGTAGGAAGAGTATATGGAGGATAATAGTTCATGTATAGAAAGTAAGTGTAAGCTTTAGAGGATTTCATGAGGGTAGTTGAAATATTGGACAAGATCAACATTGAAACACACCTTGAAGGGTATTGAAATGATGGAGGAATCATGGATGAAATAGCTTGAGATTTAGATGTATGAGGTGGTAGGAAAATTTTAGAAGAAGATGGAGTGGAAGCCTTTGGAAGCTTGAATGTCAACTTTGAAGTATTTTCAATATTCAAGTCTTTTAAAAGAGACTTGGGAATCCACGTAACTTTAGATTTTCCTTGTTCTTTGGGTGCTTGAGATTGCATTTCTTTAATGATGGATTTAGGAACCCACATTTTCTTTGATTTAGCTCTCTTAACAATGGACCTTTGCGGTCTCTTTTGTGCATTCTCCTTCTTAGCATTCACATGTCGATTAGATGGGACATAGTGATCTTTCTTTTTCAATGGATTCTTATGTTTATTCTCACTTCCAAAGGACTTGGGATTTATGGATGAATAAAGCTGATATGACTGGTTTAGGTGGATAGATGGGTGATAATTCATCAAGGATGAGCGTCTTTGTTGATCTTGAGGTATGATGGGAGAGCTAGGACTAGAAAATGTAGGAGATGAAGGAACATAAGGTCCCAATATAGATGGAAGGTTTGAAGGCTTTAGCTTTGATGGATAAGGACCAAGGATAGACTTAGGAGATGCAAATGAATAGTGAAAAGATATATCAACATCTTTAGAGTGAGCAACGTGGTCAAAGCCATCAATAGATTCATGAGTACCTTTGATAGGAACAACATTTTTAATAGAAGCACTTGAAGCTTGAGCATAGTTTTGAAGTGGATGTGGAGAAGTAGAACATGAGGGGATGCTTTGATCTTGACAAGTAGCTTTCAATAGCATAGGAAGAGAACTTTTCTCATAATTTTCAGTAAGCTCAAGGGAGATAATGGAAGTGCTATCTTCATCATACTTAGGAGGTGGACAAGTTATAGGATATGGAGGGGAAAATTCTTGAAAGAGATGAAAGGGTGCTTGATCTTGATCTTTCTTGACATTTATAGATTTTTCTTTTGAGAGTCCTCTTGACATGGAGCCACTTCTAAGGATAAGGGAGAATGAAGAGTGAATGGAGTAGTGCTTGGATTAGGCATAGTAGTGTATGAAGGTTGAGGATGTTTAGGATTAGTAGCATGGAAAAGGTTTGCATCCAAGTGAAGGTTAGCTTGAGTTTCTTTTAGAGGTAGCCCTTGAGGATACATGTAGTCAATGTGGAAAGCATTAGGTTCTTTATTTGATGGAGGCATGTTGGAAAGCTTTGAAGTGTTGGGAGATGCATGAGTGTTGGAAGAAGTGGAAGATGTAATGGAGCCGCTACTAGACATAGGTTCATCAATGTAATCTTGCTCAAGAGAAGTATCCTCAGCACATGAGTCACTAGAGGTTCCAAGATCAACAATCTCATCATCAATGAGATCTTGGATTTTATGTTTAAGCTCTATACAATAAGAAGTAGCATGGTCATTAGATCGATGATAGGCACAATAGATATCCAAGAATGGGTTTCCATATGAGCTAGACTTTGGTAACATGATGATCTTATTGCTAAGAAGTTTTTGCAAAGTGTCATCATAAGAATCTTCCAAGGGAGCAAAAGTTCTATTAAAAATATGTTTATGATCTTCTTATTGTTTCTCAAGTGAATAGCATGCGTTCATTTCTTCATCATTATCTTCGTCAAAGATAGGTCCATCATGAAATTTTTGCATAGGCTCAAGTGCTTGTTCTCTACAAAGGTCTTTAGATCTAGAAGATGAAGACATTTGATGTCTTGAAGTAGAGCATGTAGACCTAGAAGAAGAGGATGACCTCAAATAAGGTGACTCACATGCATGTAAAGACCTTAAGGAAGATTCATTTAATGATGCAATCTTCTCCTCTAACCTTTTCTCAAGTTTAGACTTCATTTTTGTCATGCACTTAGAGAGATGAAGGTAAGAAAGATCATTTATCTCTTCTAGTTCTTTGTATTGCACATATAGATCTTGAAACTCTTTAGTGACATGGAGGATATCATGATCATCTAGATTTGGTTGAGGTTTGGTAGCACAAGATTTGAATTCCATAGTGGTAGATAGATAATCAAGCATGAAGGAGACTAGAGGAAGCTAATAGGGTGACACAAGATAACTTGATGTCCAAACTAGAGAGGTAGAGTGTTCACTTGCCAATATAGTAGAGAGAGATTAAAGTGACTTGTCAAACAATATGTCCAAGAAACTTATGACATGAATGACTCAATTCAATAGCTAGGCAAGATGCCAAAATAGCCAAATAGATAGAGCAAGCAGGGTGACAAGTGAACAACTCTCCAACCCAAGAGTGTAGTCAAGAAATCAAGGCAACCATTTCAGCAAAAAGATAACTAGCAAGCAAACATAGACCATGAAGACAAAAATACCAAGAGCACTAAGACCAAAGAGCCACTTTAAGCATTTTTAAGCACTAGAGACATAGAAAATAAAAATAAAATGATGAAACTCCCCTTAGCAAGCAACACAATAAAAATGTTAAGACTTGATGCTTTGACTTGGTTGACAAAGTTTGACAATAATTAATAGCATAGAAAGTTTGATGTTTAAAAGCAATTTCTTTCCAAGCAATATAGTGACACATGGAGTAGTCTTCGAACAATCAAGCTAGGGACAAAGCAACCTTGCATGATACAAGCATATGTGAGGTCTTAAAAGAAAGCTGTATAACTATCATCATGTGTATGTTCTAAAGATTTTCACAAGTATACCACATTCGAGAACACATCAAGCAATATCTTACTAAAGGACATGGTTCATTAATCAACAACTTGGCCCACACTTGATGCTCCTTCGCCTCACACCAAGTGGTTTCCCACAAGAGATATTGGCTTTGTCATGGAAATGCCATAAGCATAACCAAGGGAACACATATGGTGAGTGTAAATCTTGGGGTGATTCGGGTAGTCCACTAGGATCGATCCTTGCACCAAGAAGTTGAGTGGCTAAAAAGGGTAGTTACTAACTTAGGGTGTTTAGATAGGACTTCTGTTCATAGTGTTCCTCTTGCTCCCAATCACAGGACACCTCACCTTGTGATGAGTAACCAATCTCACGACCATAAGAGTACCTTAAGCATTCTTGCCTAGTGATCTCCCTATGGTCGAAATCCCATAAGCGATCACACTAGGAGAAGAAAAACACTACGTCTACCAAAGTTTTGTGTCCTTGATAGCCTTGAGTTTATAGTGGGTTAGAAGAGCTAGGTAATCTGCTTGTCCCCACTTGGTTCGTTCCTCTCAGGTTGTCCAAGAGCAGGCCCTCTAAAGGATTCTAACTACACAAAGTGGATCAACTTTTGGAAGTCAAGATTTCTGATTTACCACAAGGGTGAAGAGCATACTCTCCTATTCCAATCATTTTCTCCCAAACACGCCAAAAAGATTCAGTTACCCCTTGCTTTTGAAACCAAATAGAAAGTCAAGATTTCTGATTCACCACAAGGGTGAAGAGCACACTCTTCTATTACCAAAAGACTCCAATCACAAGTTTTATGTGCCTATGAAAAATGAAAAATTAGTCAATGCCACACATAAAACCAAAAAAACAAGAAATTTTGGGTTTTTATGCTTTGGGCAGCCCTGCAAACAATGTTAGTAGCCCTTGCGCATTTGAAGCTTTGACATGCGTTCTTTTTATGCAATGTTTCAATTTTTTTTTCATAAAGATGGCAACCTGTAATCACAACTTGTTAGCAACAAAAGTTAGTGTGAAATAACATAAAAATCTGCAATAAAAAGTAGTGAGTTGCCTCAAAAATCCAATTTATCTTCCAACCAAGTGCATGCAAAGAAAGTGCAAGTTAATCACAGATGCTCTCATTTTTACTCTTTGATTTTGACCTAGTCAACAAGATTGGACTTGTTTGCTATGATTTCATATCCAAAAGTAAAAATGAAAAGAAGAGACCTTTGTTAAAAATCAGAGAGCTTTCCAAAAATGCAAGAAATTAAAAAAAAATCTCTACATTTGCACTCTAGAGATCGATTTTGTCAAAACAGGCCAAATTTATCGAATCGAGTTTTTGATCCTTAATACGACCTCAAAATTCAAAACACAAAGAAAGAACCCCCATTAGAATTCAAAAATATTTCTAAAAATATAAGTTTTTCTAAAAAATGCGCTGATTTGCAATCAAAAATGATTTTTTATGAAAAACAAAGAAACAATCATAACTCCTGTAAATCACGTCAAAATGCTTTGAAAATCAGATTGAGATATTTTGAATACATAAAAAACTTACAAAAAAAATTCAAAACCAAAATCCAAGCGGTTTAAAAGATATGATCAAATCTTTAAACCAACTAAGTTTTTGGCCTTCAAACTAATCTACTTATGGGTTGGCCTTAAAACCAAAGTGATAATTCTACAAAAGCACTTGATTAGATCCAATATATTGCTGTAAAAAATCAAAGATAAGAAATGAAAGCAAATGGAGCTAAAAACTTGATTCGAGCCCGTCGGTGGGCACCAAAAATGTACACTCGAATTGTGTCACACTCTAAATCATTCTATCCAAATGATTCCATGAGTTTGAAATGCTTGGATGTTGGCTTAGAGCTCCCTATCCACGGAGTGCAAGAGAGTGTATTTCAAGTTCAAGAGCTCTCATATGAGCCTTAGAGATACTCTTCTTGCTAGTAAACCATGCAATGGGAGGTTCCAAAGATGAGATGCAAGAATGAAAATGTCCCAAGGAGTTCCTCAAGAATGCAATGCAAATGAAGATTAAGCTAGAATGAGATGCAAAATGGAGCTATGCTAAAAAATGTATGAGAGTGTTACAATACCATTATTAAGCTATGTGAGATTAAACTACATGTAAAAATAAAAGCTAAGCTAAGCTAGAATGCCATGATACCATGGATGAGAGAATGTAGACAAGAAATAGAAGTTCTCCACAAAGCTCCAAAGAAACTTGTTAGAAAACCTGCAGCATAACAATATTCAAAATGGGGATGGATTGAGGGGGAAAGCTCTCTCCCTTTTAAAGATTTATGGACGGTAAAGATCAAGATGAAGATGGTGGATGATCAATGGTGGAATTCAAAAAGAGGAGTGATCCATGTGCACACACAAGTCAACCAATAGAATATAAGTTGACTTGTCATATAAGACAAAAGTCACAAAGCCTTTTCTTTTAATTGCAAAATAGAAAAAGGACTTTATGTGTGCACTTTAAGTGGGTTAGAAAAATGGGGTCTTTTATTTAATTAAAAGGGGACATGTTCTTTTAATCAAATAATGAACTTAGGATAGCATAGTCAAACTATAGGTTATAATCAAATAAATTGATTATTAGCAATTTGGCTTAGGTAAGTGATTAAATTAAATTAGCCAAAATGCTAAGAAGGGGGTTAATAGTCTAGATGACCATTTCTAGGTGATTACAGTGTCCACATATACTTTGAATTTCCTTAGCACCGATGTATCCTTGTCTACAAAAAAATCTAGCATAAGATGTTCAAATTTCTTTTATTCATTTTTATGATCATTGTTTCAATTTTTGTCCCCTATCTTTGTCACCTATCATCACCCAAAAATGGTCATCTAGACTATTAGCCCCCTTTTCAGCATTTTGGCTAAATTATATAATTATTTGCCTAGGACAAATCTTTAAAAATCAATTTATTTGATTTTATCCCATAGTTTGACCACTATATCCTAAGTTAATATTTATTTACAAGGAACATGTCCCCCTTTAATTAAATAAAAGACCCCTTTCACCCTCTTATCCTAAGTTGCACACATAAAGCATTTTCTCTAATTTAAAAATAAAATAAAAGAATTTTTGTCTCACATGGAGATGCAAAAGTCAACTCTTTCTCATTGGTGGCAATAATATTGAACATGGATCATGATAAAAGGAAACCCCCACCCTTGATCATTCATCTCTTTATTTTGATCTCAATCATCCATACATTTTTTAAAGGGGGGGCTCTCTCCTCATCTAAGCATCAATGTAAACTTTAAGCAACCCATGTCGAAAAAGATATATAAAAATATTGGCAAATATTACATATTTTGAAAAATAAAAAATAATTTCTACTATTAATTGGAAAATCTTTAACTATTTAAATATTTTTTTATAACTAAATTTAATAAAAATGTGGCGATTTTAAATATTTTTAAGAACTAAATTATTAGCCAAAATTTCCTAAAATTAGCCAATTAGTGAATATTAGCCACTAAAAAATACCCTGCTAAGCATCTCATTTTTGAGCTAATGTTATGCTGCAAGTTTACTTATAGGTTTTCTTGGAGAATTTGTGAAGAACTTATATCTTCTTGTCTAATTCTTGCATCCTCATCCTAGTTTAGATTCATTTGCAATAGTTGAGTTTCCTTTTGCAATAACTTAGATCACATAGCTTAATTAACATGGTTGTAACACTATCATTTTGTTTTCTTTATTTGCATTGTGCATCTCATTCTAGTATAGATCCATCCTCACATTACATACTCAAGAGTTCTTTGACACTATCATTCTTTCTCTTATCTAAAGAATCTCTCATTTCAGGTTTACTAGCAAGGGTTGCATTCCTAAGGCTTTGTTGAGATCTCTCTTTACGCTTATTTGTATGCCTCTTGCACTCCATGACTATGGAGCTCTAAGTTTCCATTCAAGCTTACCAATCTATGGAACACCTTGGATAGAAGGGTGTAGAGAAGTGCACAATTCTAGTGTACATTTTTTGTGCCCACTGTGGGGCTGGAACCAATTTCTAGCTCTAAATTTTTTTTCATTTAGCATTATTTTTTTCTGCTATTATAAATGAAATAGTCCTTTTGTTTAGAATTTTGGTGCTTCTATTCTCTATTTCAATGCTTCTACAAGTTCATGCAATGCATTTGAAGACTAAAATGGCATTTTAGTTTAGTGTATTTAACTAGTTTTGTAGCGCTTTAATTTTCTATTGTCATTGTCATAATTTTTTCAATTAGGTTTCAACACATTTACAAACTCTTATAATGCATTTGAAATATTATACAACTCATTTAAATATTCCTATAGCATTTTTGAGCATTACTATAGCATATTTGAACATTCCTATAGCTCTTTTGAGCATTTATGTAGCGCTTTCGACCATTTTTATAGTGTAGTTGCTTATTTTTGAAGCATGTTGTCATTTTCCTTCTGCAAGGTGTTTCATGCATTTTGAAGTATTTTAGCATGTTTGTGACCTTCTTTCATGCATTTATAACTTCTTGTCACGCATTTGAAACTTTTTGCAGTGCATTTGAAACTTTATGTTGCATATTTGAAGCTTTTTGTTGCACATTTGAAACTTTATATTATGCATTTGAAGCTTTCTACAATGCATTTTCAACTTTGTGTTGCACATATGAATATTTCTATAGAGTATTTGAATATTTCTATGGTGCATTTGAAAAAAGATGTTTTGAGCAGCTTTTTGATCATCTTGCATATCTTTTTGTGCATTTCGATTCTATTTTAGCGTATTTGATATTTGTTTCAATGCTTTTGCAACCTTCTATGGTGCTTTTATTCTGATGTGTGTTCTTAAAGATCAGATTGCTTTCATTTCAATTTATTGATTTCCTAATAGGTACTAACACTGGTTTTGCAAGGATTACATTTAGTTTTTATTTGATACCCTAACATGGTTTTTTTATAGAGTTGCCTAAATTTCTTGCTAAATTTCTCATTAAAACAATTCATGTCAAAAACCTTATGCTAAAAGGCCACTAACTCTTGTTTATAGGGCTACCTAACACAAAAAAAAAACCAACCAAGTGTGCTTTTATTTCTTTTATTTTGTATGTGACAATATACTAGTTGTCCATTTGCATAGGGACATAATCACCGACTCCACTAAAAGCTTGTCACTTGGTACGAAAGTATGCTCTTCATCTTTTGGTGAATCAAAAATCTTGACCCATTTGATATCCCAAGGTAAGGTAAGGAGTAAATAAATTTCTTGGTGTGTTTTGGGGAAGTGATTGGAACAAGAGAGTAAACTATTCATCCTTGGGGTGAATTAAAAATCTTGACCTTAAAAAGTGGATCCATTTTGTTGAGAGATATTACCTTTAGTGGGCCTTCTCTTGAGAGATCAAGAGGAACAACTCAAGTGTAGACAAGAAAAATTGGCTATTCTGACTCACTATAAACTCAAGGATATCAAGGACACAAAACCTTGATAGACATAGTCCTTTTCTCCATCTAATGAAGGTACTTGCAAGATTGGGACCATAAGGAAATCACTAGGTGGAAATTCTTAAGGTACTCTTGTACCCACGAGATCTGTTACTTACCACAATGGTGCAAGGGCACCTAAGTAGTCTTGTGAAAGACCTAGGGCTCCTAGGGTATTTTTTCTTGTAGTGATGCTAGCCAAAACACTAGGTGAATAATAGGGCTAGCCTAGTCCTAAGGTGAGGTTGTTTAGGCTAGGTTTTTCATAGTTGCTCATAGTTGCTCAATTAGGCTATCTAAAGAATTTATGGGTTTTGAAGGCTAGAATCATCAAACAAGTGTTTGAAGGGCC
Source organism: Cupressus sempervirens (assembly GCA_028749045.1). Taxonomy (NCBI): domain Eukaryota; kingdom Viridiplantae; phylum Streptophyta; class Pinopsida; order Cupressales; family Cupressaceae; genus Cupressus; species Cupressus sempervirens. Next base: position 495,896,343 of record CM053783.1, read on the forward strand.
TTATTATATCCTTTATAACCATTTAAGGCATTTTTCATTTTTTTACATCATTTGGAGCAAGGTTGAGAGTTAAATGCTCAAAATTGCAAAAATTGCTCAAAAATTGTCAATGTTGTCATTGACAACATTGACAACTTTTCTTACAATTGAGCAACCTTTAAATTAGAACCTTGTAACTATCTAAAGCAATTGGGATAGGTGTGGGGATGGGTTTATAAGGCCACCCTCAACCTTTTGGCTAGGTTGGAACTTGGAAAGAATTATGGTTGTATGGAATGGGCAACAAGCTTAATAACATAGTTTTATGTTTTTGAGTTTGATTAGATTTTAGTGGATTAGATTAGAATGTTTTATGATTGGAAGTCTTAGTTTAGATTTTTTTTACAATACTATACAGTGCTAGTTTGAATTTTTGTAGATTTTTAGTTAAATAAATTATTTTGGTTTTGTCATTTTGTTGTTTTTTATCTAGTGTTCAAACAAGATGGAGTCATAACTCCCACTCCCACCATAGTATTTGTATGGCCTCTTTGGATTTGTGAGATTACTCCTTATACATATTTTATAGAAAAGGAGGGCCCTTGGGAAGAAAAACAATTATTTTTATGGTGATTCCCTAGGCGATCCATAGTTGCATGGCTAGTGATCACAATCTATTGTAGAAGTGATAGGAGTCGTTCAAAGTGTGTAATACTTCAACCAAAGCATGGAAAGTGTTGAAGGAAGGAATGGTGAAGTCCCAACTTCAATGGGAGATTTTTGCAATGGTTCTATGGAGGGAAAAGCCTTCTTGTTTGTAGACAGCTAGTGAAACCCTTCAAACCCGTAGTTTTAGGCTAAAATTGTATCTATATTGTATAGACAAGCTGGGATCCGTAGACCCCAAAAATCCTTAAGGTCTCTGAAAAGGGTGTTAGGATTAGTGATTTTTTTGACCTCTTATTAAGGATTTTTTCAAGTTTTTTGAGTTTTACTACATATGGAGGGCTAATTACTTGTATCCCTATTTCAAGAAATTTAGGCAAATATTGCATGAACTTTGGGACTTGAGTAGGATTTAAAGATTTTTTGTGCTTGTGAACTTTGGGGAGGATTCAAATGCCTTCTTAGGATTCATCCATTCCTTTGTGGTGTCTTTTGAGAATTTGGAGTTAGTTGTAATGAGGGGAGTAATCGATCTTACATTGGTGTGCACTGAGTTGAATTTCCAAGGACCATGTTGTTAGGTTCCTAAGGAAACTAGGGGAATTTAGAAACCCTATTAGGTTAAGTGAGAGACATAAGGAGACCCTAGAGGAAGCTAGGGTAGGAGCAATATTGGTTGTCACATCATGCAAGGTAAGGTATCATGTATTAGGAGGAAGGAGAGTGCTACAAATGAAAGCCCTTTCTAAACACCATAGGATAGAAGCTACGTTATTTATCTAGTCAACATCTTGGTGCACTGACTGATCCTAGTGGACTTCCCTAATTACCCCAAGATTTTAATACTTACCATTTTTGGCTCCTTGGTTGTGCTAGTGGCACCTCAATGACAAAGCCAATATCTCTCATGTAAAAGCACTTGGTGTGAGGGGAAGGGGCATAAAGCATGGGCCAAGGTGTTGAGTAATGAATTGTAACCTTAGGTAGTATTGCTTGGAATTTGTTTATGAATGTGAAAGAACTATGTAAACATTCTCAAACATCAAACATTTCACTAACATTCATACTATTTTTCTTTGATATCCCAATTTCTTGTGTTGGAAAGGTTTCTTTGTCCCTTGTCTAACTATTTGAGACATGTTCATTTCCCTTACTATTTTCAAACCATGATGTTTTTTTTGTTACAAACTAAAGTCTTAAACTATCAATATTGTATTCTGGTCTAAGATGTTCAAGAAATCAAATTCAAACATAGGTTCTTCATGCTTTAAGTTGCATTTTACATAGTTCATTGGCCCTTTATTGCATGTCCTTCTGAGATATATCGTATGATATTTTGCACTTGCTAAAGTATTAGATGACTTATAAATTCTATTGCATGTTGGTTATTAAATTTATCACATTACTTAATGAAAAATATCACATGAGTCAAAAGTATCACCTAACTATAGAGAAGAATATCATACAGTAATTATTAATGACCTTGTATTGCCTGGATTTTTGGGAAATACCACCTCTATTGCTTCCAAAATAGAGTTAAAATTTCATCATAGCTAATTTAGGGGTGTCATCACTCCATTCTACCCAAGTCTAGTTTAAAATCTTCATGTTAGGTGTTGTTCTAAGTTGAAAATATGGGTTTAATTTTCTAGATATGAGCTAAAAAATCACTAATGATCACTTGTCAAAATTTGGTTACCTTGCTATTCTATCTATTTTCTACCGAGCTTCTTGCTTAACCTCTTGGTTCAAGTTGTTAGTGTTGTAAGCTCTTGAGCACACTTGATAAGTCGCTTGCTTATTCTATCTTTGACAAGTGATCATTCTTGACCATTCAAACTCTAAATCTGAAATTTTTCATCTCATCACATTACATGAAGACATATCCTTACATTTAGTTGTGACTAGGCTCCAAGTCGGTCAAGGAAGTCATCCTTCATTTTCCTTTGACCAATTGACAACTCCAACTAGGCATCCTCATAGACAACCTTGTGAGGAAAAACCTATCTCTAATAAGAAATAAGAGGCTAACTCTTGGCATAATCCACTCTATAGTTTTGAGAACCCTTTTGATACTTCTTTTGACACTCCTAGGGCGAAAGACATTGTCTCAGTCACCATGCATCCTTCAGAGATGAAATGTCACTAAGAAGAACAAGCGCACCTAGAAAAATAAAGACTACAAGAGGCTATACACATGGCTACTAGAGAGATATATTATCATCAAGCTAAAACTAATACTCATATACACAATACTAAGAATAGACATGTGCATGGTTACTATAGTAATGCTTTTGATTGAGACCCTATTAGTGGCAATGGTGGAAACAATACACCACCTAGATCTCTAAGAATACACATAAAAGCATGTTTTTCACCACATAGACACTCACAATCACATCATGAAAGTGAGCTAAATGATGAAATCACTAGCAAAGATATTATGCAATTTCCACAAGATGAGATTTCCCAAAGGTTGATACTAGAAGTCTTAGAACAAAACAGTGACTAATATTTCCAATATATGACATCTAAGGGGTGGAAACTCCCCCATGACTTTGATGTATAAAGAATCATTCAAAATTTATAATCCATTGAGGCTGAAATCTTGAGAGAAGAAATGTGTGAACTAACAAATCAACTTTCTGAATTACAAGTATCCAAAGAACAACCTAAGACTTATTTTGTAGAATCTATATGTGCTCTTCCATTTGATATAAATATATGCATGGTTTTAGTTCCTATGGATATAGAGGTTCCTAAATATAAAAAATATTATGGAAATGGTGATCCCCATGATCATGTAAGACACTTCTATATTCTTAGCATGGATTTTATGTACGAAGACACCTATCTCATGAGGTTGTTTCCTAGGAGCTTGAGGGACCATGCTATGGAATGGTTCACAAACTTGTCACCTCCCCTCAAGTAATTTGACAAGATTGCACAATGATTCATTTAGAAATATTCTTACAATATTCAACATCCTATCTCTATGCTAGACTTGTGCAATATTAAACAAAAAAAAGGTGACCATTTTTTTGCATACTCCAATGTTGGAGATCTTTACACTCAAGGTACCCTTGGTAGATTCCTAAAAGTAAGAAAATTGAAATCTTTGTCAAGATGCTTATACCTAAACTATACATGACTTTAGAAAACAATTGTTCACATCCTTAATGACATGATTGAAAATTCTCACTATATTGAAGATGTTATCATTAAGAAGGGTGATGTTCTAAACAAAGAATGAAATGGAAATAAAAATGGTAAGGAAAAGAATAAAATATGGAACAAGAACAAGTATGTCATCAATGATGGAGTAGTGGATGCTCCTAAAACTAAGGTATTAGCCTTTAATCTCTCTAATGATAACTATGCTATCAAACAACAAGAGACTTCAAAGTCTCAACCCTTTGACAAAACCAAGAGTTCTTCTAAACCAAAGTGTGTCTATACATAAATGGTAGAGTCTTATGAAGTGGTCCTAGAAACCTTGCTTACAAACAAGCTAATCAAACTACCATACAACTCCTAACCCTATGACCCATCCATCAAGCCTACTTGTTGGAGGGGTGACCACTTTTGCAACTATCATAGGAGCAAGGGACATGACATTGAAATTTTTTTAAAGTTGAAGGATGGTATTCAAGACCTCATTGATGGATGCAAAGTTGTAACATATGGCTTAGTTAAAAATTATTATCATAAAGCCTTCAAGAAACTATTATTGGAATATGAAAAAGGGCAATCATCTCATGCTAACAAGAAACATAATGATGCAAAGATAAATTATACTTACACTAATGTAGACAACGTCATAAACATGTTGGAAGCTATTGAGCATATCTACATGATGGGCCCTAAATTTTACATGGAACCTAACTATGACATTGATGATGAAAAACCTAAGGTCATCTTGCAGACATGTAATTCTTAGCAAAACTATAGACACTAGACCTCAAGTAACTCTTAGATTAGTAGAACCATCCTCTTTGAATGGTGAAATAATAATGTCACTACTGGGCAATCCAAGGCTCTCCTCAAAGTAGCAAACAATCCTAAGAATGTCTCCTCATCCAAATAGGTGGTCACTCCAACCATTTCTAGTTATGATCTTGTTAGTTAGTTGCAATAAACCCCTATGCAAATTTCAATCTTTGGGTTGCTAAAATTGTCTCCTTTGGAGAAGGAGATTCTTGAAAATGCTTTATGCACCACCAACATTCTTATGGATATTGATATTTAGTGATTCCAAGCTATGGTTAATCATATCTCTTCACAAGTCACTATCTCACATTCTCTAAAGAAGATGACAAAGCCCTTAGTCATCTCCACAACCTAGCTCTCCACATCGAATTACAATTCTTTCTTACTCACATTCATCGAGTATTGATAAACAATGGTGTTGTGTTACATATTATCTCCTTCAATATCATCCAATATCTTAGCATGTCTAAATTTTCTATTGATATTAGATGGAAGATCACCATCAAGGAATATGAAAAAGTTGAATGGTCTTCCAAAGGCCCAATTGTGTTTCCTATCCATGTGGGTTTCATACAAAAATATGTGGTCTTTCAAGTCTTAGACATCCCACTCACATATAATTTATTTCTAGGAAGACCATAGATCAATGACATGCAAGTTGTGTCATTAACATACCATCAATGTATAAAGTTCCTATTCAATAGTGCATAGATCATTATTGTAGGGGATAATTCAATATCTATCAACATGCTCATTATTGCTAAAACATTAGTTCTTCATAATTGCTCCTCTTGTAAGCTTAATCCATCCCTCAAGGGATGTGAACAAAAACTAAAAAATGATGAGCCTTGGAATGGGAGAATACACTCTAGATTCTATTGTTGCCTTGTTGGTTTCTCCAAAAATAGAAAAAAAGGAATATCAAACCATAAGGGATTGTATTTATAGGGAATATCAAACCATAAGGGACTATATTTATAGGTCACAAGAAGATGTTGAGGAGTTCATGATCACTACTCCCATCTCTCCCAAATGCTATGGAAAAGGTTATAAAGTCTTGAAAAATATGGGCTATCATGGCCAAGGACCCAGGAATAGTGATAGAAAAGCTATCTTGTAGAACCCCTAGAGCATAATAAGGGATGCAAAAATAGAGATATTTTTGGTCTAGGATTTGGGCTAGAAGATTAATTACCCAATTTTGAGAGAAGGGCCTCTATGACTAGTGCATCAAAGGACAATGATCCACCCTTCCCTATTACCTCTCTACAACAAGAAGACTTCATGCCTTCTACTCTCATTCTTTGGGGAGACAAACCAATGATCATCAATAATGATGTTTAAGCTTCTACATCTAGAAACATGACTCTGATGAATCTAATAATGAAGATCCTAACAAGGGAAGAATAAGAGAAAACATTGTTCAACAACTAGCCTAGAATCAAAGTATAGATTATGGTGAATATGAATGGGAATTTCTCTCAGATGCCTCTTGTGAGTTAGGAGCGGATGTTGTACATGCCTATGTCACCCAACTAACTATAGTTAATGAGTCTAGTCTAGGGTCTAACATGTTTGGCACACAATTTTATCTAATGGATCACATTGATCCCTCTAGGCCTCCTAATTTGGATCCCTTTGGAGATTTTCTTATGGGGAGAGACCATTCCTTCCACATCAATAGTATCATAGCTTCAACTCCACTCTCAATCATATACCTTTATCTCATAGACTAGTCAATTCAACACCAAAGACTAGAGCTACCATCTTTTCAAAATGATTATGAGATTGCCTACTACCTAAACATCATTGAACTTGTGTTGTTTTCCACCAACAAACTAGCAATTAACATGACAGATATAGATATCATGTACTTTAATCAAAAAGTCAAGAAAAAAATGAAAATCAAGCATTCAAATGGCGAAAACCACTTTGTGGCAGTGTCTAAACCTCAAAATAGTAAAAATCAAGACATATCCAAGGGTGAAAACCTCTTTGAGGTGCTTGAGGATAAAGAGCTTGGTAGCCTTCTGAGCTATTTTTAAGACAAATATCTAGTTCTCATTGAACCTAAATAGCCTATTAATATTGGTACAAAAGATTCTTTGAATATTATTATTTTTTATCAATCACTATTTGATGGGGACACAACCCAAGCATAGAATGGACACAACAGGAAAAGGGAAATTGTATTAACTATGGAAATAAGCTAGTACATTCAGCACAGAGAAAATAGACTTGAAAACATGCCCTAAGGGCTTACAATAACATAAATTTGGAGATAATTTCTCCTTTCAGTACCTCCTCTCAAACTCCACTCCGAACTGCCTTTTACAATGCTAGAAATGCCCTTAAATAGACCTCGGAGGGTTAAGGACTAGGAATACATTCTAGAAAGTGCTAGTAGGCATCCACCACCAAGTAGAAGGCTCCAAAAGCCATGTTACAAGTTGTTTCAAATCTAGAAGAATCCAAAAATGGTAACCAAACTTTCAGGAGGCATAACTTTTGAACTGTAGCTCCGATTGACGAACCGTTTACATTTTCGAAAAGCTCTCGAAGCGCTCTATAGCCCTATGGAACAGCTTTGCTTGTCCCCCATTTTTTGGCCCTTTTCAAGGTCATTTAATGCCCCTAACCTGACTTTGAAGCATTCTTAGGAGGTCTCCAAAACCCAAAAAATTGTGATAACTTTCAAACCGTGGGGCCTTTTGACCTGATTCTTTTTTTAGAATGCTCTAAATTATAATTACATTCATCTGGCCAATTTACACCTCCTAGTTCACCAAAATGATGGCTCAATTACATACTTCTATTTTTTTGGCATTTACATGTATCCCAAGGTGTTCAAATACTCTATCCTAGAACACTAATAGTGGAACTGTGAGAGTTGGAACCTTTATTTGACCCAAATGGGTATCTAGAAATGAAAACACATAAAACATATGCATTTCCTAAGTCATGTTTCTTCAAAATTTTGCAGGGGCCAAATTTCTTCATTTTTAGCTTGTTGTAAGTACCAGTTGGAAATCTTTCTTTTCATAAGTGTACCATGACTAGATCCCCTACTTGGAATTCCTTATGTCTTCTCCTTTGATCAGCCCTAGCTTTATACTCTTGATTCATCTTGGTAATGTGTGCTTAAACCTCCTCATGTAGATGCTTGATATGTTTAGCAAATTCTTCAGCTTCAGCACTTGTCCTTTCCCCTTGCTCTATCTTCCTCAATTCTGGTGTAGTCCTTGGGCTACTTCCATATACAATGTGGAATGGTGATCTACCAATACTCCTATTTATAGAGTTATTGTAAGCAAATTCGGCTTGTGGTAGAATCAAATCCCACCCCTTGGGCTTATCCCCAACTAAACATCTCAACAAATTGCCTAGACTTCTGTTTGGTCGTTAGTCTATGGGTGATGTGTGGAACTGAATTTCAAGTCTGTTCTCAACTTTTTCCACAATGTTCTCCAGAAATACCCCACAAATTTAGTGTCTCTGTCAGAAACTATACTTCTTGGAAGAACATGTAGTCTTACCACTTCTCTGAAAAACAAGTCTGCAATATGGACAACATCATGATTTTTGTGGCGTGGAATGAAATGTGCCATTTTGGAGAACCTATCAACCACCACAAATATTGAGTCATTACCCCTTGGTGTCCTCAGAAATCCAAGAACAAAATCCATACTTATGTCCTCCCATGGCTTTGATGGAATGGGAAATGGTTGATATAGTCCAGTATTGTGGCTAAATCCCTTGGCAACTTGACAAACTTGGCAACTCTGTACAAACTTCTTCACATCTTGTAAAATCTGAGGCCAAAAATAATGTTCTCTAAGAATGGCAATGGTCTTATCTCAACCAAAATGTCCTGCCATCCCTCCGCTATGTTTCTCCTTTATCATGTTTTCCCTCATGGAACTCCTTGGAATGCACAATTGACTACCCTTGAACAACTGTCTCCTGCTTAGTGCATCTGCAACCCTGTTAGATTTTCCACTTCTATGTTTCAACACAAATGTATAGCACTGCAAGAACTCTACCCACTTCATATGGCTCTGATTCAATTTACCTTGGCTATTTAGGTATTGTAATGCCTGGTGATTAGTATACAAAACAAATTCCTTTGGCAATAAATAATGCCTCCATTTCTTTAAGGCCTGAACTATTGCATAGAACTCTTGATCATAAATAGAATACTTCTTCTTTGCATCATTCAATTTTTCACTAAAATATGCAATAGGCTTACCTTCTTGGCTCAATACAGCCCCAATAGCATTGCCATTAGCATCACAATCCACCTAGAACACCTTTCTAAAATCTAGAAGTGCCAACATAGGTTGTTCTGTCACCTTCTTCTTCAACAATTCAAAACTTTTCGAAGCTACTGTAGTCCATTTGAACTCTTTTCTATCCCCTCTTATTGTGTCTGTTAGGGGTGCACATATGCCACTAAAATTATTAATAAACTTCTTGTAAAAACTAACCAGGCCATGAAATGATCTTACCTCTGTAGCAGACCTTGGAGTAGGCCATTCTAAGATGGCTTTTACCTTCTCTGGATCCATTTTGAGACCTTCAGGTGATATAACAAACCATAAATAAACTAACTCCCTTTTTGCAAAGATAACCTTTCAAGGACACTACGAATATGCAATAAATGTTCTTCCAAAGTCTTGCTGAAAATTAAAATATCATCCAAATAGATAATAAAAATTTTTCCCAAGAACTTCTTAAGTACCTCATTCATAAGCCACATGAAGGTGCTTGGGGTGTTTGTCAATCCAAAGGGCATGACTAATCACTCATAAAGACCCTCCTTGGTCTTGAAAGCCATTTTCCACTCATCTCCTTCTCGAATTCATATCTGGTGATAACCACTCTTGAGATATATCTTTGTGAAGTACTGAGCTCCACTCAAGCAGTCCATAAGATCATCCATTCTTGGCAAAGGAAATTGATATTTGATGGTTATTCTATTTATAGCTCGAGAGTCTGTACACATCCTCCACTCTCCATCTTTCTTTGGTGCCAATACTACAGGTACTGCACATGGACTCAGGCTCTCCCAAATCAAGCCCTTCCTTAATAGCTCCTGAACTTGTCTATTTAGCTCCTCTGTTTCATTAGGAGTCATCCTGTGAGTAGCCTTGTTAGACAAACTAGCTCTTGGAATTAGATCTATTTGATGACTAATTTGCCTTACTAGTGGCAATCCTTCTAGAACATTATCAGAGATAATATCTCCAAACTCACCTCGTAAATTTGAAACTTCAAGTGGTATTTCACTAATACCTTCTTTTTCTTTCCTAAGAATCAAAGCATAGCACATACGTTGATGTTTCATTCCATCTAAAAACTTTCTTCCATCAACAAGACAAATCCTAGCACTGCTACATACCTTTTCACCTTCCTTTTTCATGGGCTTCAGTTTGTGGCAAACTCCATCCTTTGTTAGAGAGTATGTGTTTGCATGACCATCATGTATTGCATGTCTATCAAATTGCCATGGTCTACCCAACAATAGATGGCAAACATCCATTGGAATAACATCACAGAGAACTTCATCATGGTAACTCCCAATTTTGAATTTCATGAGACATTGTTCACTTACTAGGACCTTATGATCATCTTTTACCCAAGCAATCCGATAGGGCTGGGGATGTCTCTCCCTCTTGAGCTTTAGCTTAGAGACCATCTCTTCTGATACCAAGTTATCAGTGCTACCACCATAATTGATCACGTCACAACATTTATCCTCACACTTGCATCTAGTACGAAACAAACTCCTCCTTTGTCCTGGTTCAATCTCACCACTTAGTAGGACCCTTTCATTCACCAAGGTCTCTCCTCTTTCTACATCCTCTAAATGTGATGATTGTACATCCTCATCCACATGAGCAACCCTAGCTTGGCCCTCAACTCTCCTATCTGTCCTTCCTTGTCATTGAGGGCATTCAAAGGCATGATGACCTTCTTCATTGCAATGGAAATAGGTACCACGAAAGCCTCCTCTTCCTTGTCCATGTCCTCTACCTCTTCCTCTCTGATTTCCAAAGTCTTAATCATGGGAGCGGTTGAAACCCTCATTCCTTTGGTTCCTCCTAGTACCCACCTCTTCATTTTTCTTTTGGGTTTCATTTCGACCTCTAGATGACCTACCGCTTCCCCTTCCTCCTTGACCATGCCCTCTTTTTCTACCTTCAAACCTCTTATTTAGCTTCTCTTCAACTCGTAGGGAAAACTGGTATGCCTCTTCAACGCTAGTTATTCTTACCGGACTTAATTCCTCCTAGATTCTAGGTTGCAACCCACTGATATAACGAGCAACCTTCTCCTTATTTTCTTTTGCATGCCCTGCTCCAATCAAAAGTCGATAAAACTCCTCCGTATATTCTTGGACTGATCTTCTTGCTTGCTTTAGCCCATGCATCTTCTTAAACAAATCAAGTTCGTAGTCCATAGGAATGAACTGCTTCTTTAATTTGTCCACCATGTGATCCCACCTTGTGATCTTCTCCTTTCCTCTTCTGTTTCTTTCCAATTGAACCTCTTGCCACCAGATTTTTGCATGGCCTTTTAGTTTGGCCTTTGCAAACTTAACCCTATCTAGGTCCCTAATATCCTCATACTCAAAGTATTCTTCCAATTCATTGATCTAGTCGATCAACTCATCTGGTTTTAGATTTCCTGAAAATACACCCACATCAATTGTAGGTCTTTTCCCAAATTTAGTAATGGCCCCAAAAAACCTTTCCTCTTCCTAATTCAGAACTTCCCTATCAAATTCCCCTTCTGGTCCAATTTCTTCTTCTTCATTGTCATCCTCACTGTCATCACCTGCGGCAACATTTGTTCCTCTACGGAGCTCCTCTTGCAATGCTTGTACCTACCTTTGGAGGGCTCTAACCTCCTCATGATTAATAGCTTTGGCCCTTCCACCATGCTCTCTTCATAGAGGCATCTTCTTAACTCAAACCCACAACCACACAGTCTTGGTGCAAACTGCCTCACAGTCGGCGCTCTGTCTACACACTCAGGAAAACCAGCTTTGATACCACCTGATGGGGACACAACCCAAGCATAGAATGGACACAACAGGAAAAGGGAAATTTTATTAACTATGGAAATAAGCTACTACATTCAGCACAGATAAAATAGACTTGAAAACATGCCCTAAGGGCTTACAATAACATAAATCTAGAGATAATTTCTCCTTTCAGTACCTCCTCTCAAACTCCACTCTGAACTGCCTTTTACAATGCTAGAAATGTCCTTAAATAGACCCTGGAGGGTTAAGGACTAGGAATACATTCTATAAAGTGCTAGTAGGCATCCACCACCAAGTAGAAGGCTCCAAAAGCCATGTTAGAAGTTGGTGCAAATCTAGAAGAATCCAAAAATGGTAACCAAACTTTCAGGAGGCATAACTTTTGAACCATAGCTCTAATTGATGAACTGTTTACATTTTTGAAAAGCTCTCGAAGCGCTCTATAGCCCTATGGACCAACTTTTCTCATCCCCCATTTTTTGGCCCTTTTCAAGTTCATTTAATGCCCCTAACCTGACTTTGAAGCATTCTTAGGAGGTCTCCAAAACTCGAAAAACTGCGATAACTTTCAAACCGTGGGGCCTTTTGACCTGATTCTTTTTTTGGAATGCTCTAAATTACAATTACATTCATCTAGCCAATTTACACCTCCTAGTTCACCAAAATGATGGCTCAATTACATACTCCTATTTTTTGGCATTTACACATATCCCAAGGTGTTCAAATACTCTATCCTAAACACTGATGGTGGAACTATGAGAGTTGGAACCTTTATTTGACCCAAATGGGTATCCAGAAATGAAAACACATGAAACATAAACTAAGTCTAAGTACATTTTTTTTGGGTGACACAGGATTGCCCTTATACCTCTGGATGCTCCTGCATCACTATTAGCTAGGGAAAGAGATAAATTCACTAAGTTTTTCCAAGAAAAGAAGATAAAATTTTCATGGACTTATTCAAATATGCCTAGCTTAGACACATATCTTATCATGCATAACCTATTTATTTTTCATAGTGCTAAACCTATCAAGGAAAAAAGAAGAAAAATGAACCTTCATGTGGCATTGCTAGTAAAAACTAAGCTCATAAAATTATTAAGTTAAAACTTCATCTAAGCTATTGACTATGTTGAATGGATCTTAAACATTGTACCTATCACAAAACATGATAAGTCCATTTGTGTATGCACATGTTTTAGAGATTTGAACAAAGCATACCCTAAGGATAATTTTCCACTTCCTAACATAGACATGATAGTGGACATGACTATAGGTTATGAAATGTACTCCTTAATTGATAGCTATTCTAGATACAATCAAATTAAAATTTCCCCTAGGGATTAAGAAAAAATGGCTTTTATGTGTACATGTGGTAATTTCTACTAGAATGTAATGCCATTTGGGTTAAAGAACGCAAGAACCACTTACCAAAGAGCCATGACTACTATCTTCCACAACATGAAGCATAAAAATATGGAAGATTATGTTGATGAAACATTAGCTAAATCCAAGAAAAGAGATATGCACCTTGATGACTTGAGTTTTATATTGGGCCACATGGAAAAATTTCAACTTAGGTTAAATCCCAAGAAGTGTGTTTTGGTGTGACATCGGGAAAGTTTCTTGGCTACATCATATCTAAAAAAGACATAGAAGTTGATATAGAAAAGGTGCAAGCCATTATGCAAATTTCTCCTCTTAAGAAAATTAGTCAACTAAGAATTCTTCAAGGATGTCTTCAATCTATTAGGAGGTTTATATCACAGTTAGTTGATAGAGCACAAGCATTCAATAAAAACTTACAAAAATGATCCACATGTATTTACAATGAAGAATATCAAAAGAGCTTAGATTAAATCAAAGGATACTTGGCTAAACCTCTAATACTGATGCCAGCTATACTAGGGAAACCTTTGATTTGATATATATCATCTACAGATTCTTCCTTAGAAGCACTATTAGCACAAATTGATGAGAATGGAAAGAAATATTCTATATACTACATTACTCACACTTTGGTGGCTTATGAAGTAAATTACAACAACATCAAAAAAGCTTGCCTCACAGAGGTATTTGAATTCTATAAACTTAGACACTACATTCTTTCCCACACAAAGCATCTTATTGCCAAAATTGACCCTCTTAAATATCTTAGTAGAAGTTGTGCTTACTGGATGACTTGCTATATGAGTGATGATTGTTTTTGAATTTGACATTCAGTACATCAAACATAAAGCTACTAAGGGACAATCTATAGCTGATCAACTTGTTGAGTTTCCATTACAAGGCAATGCTCCAATGAAGACTGATTTTCCTGATGCCTCTATTATGTATGTCACTAAGAGGACATGGAAGATATTCTTCAATGGCTTATACACCTATAATTTATTTGGTGTAGGAATCTTGTTTGTCAAAACTTATGGCTATATAATCCAAAAGTCTTATAAACTCTTATTTCTATGCACCAACAACATAGCAGAGTATGAGGCTTTGACCAATGAGATTAAAATGGCCCTTGAATAGAGAATTATTGAACTACACATCTATGGGGACTCTCAACTTGTCATCAATCAAGTCAATAATGATTATCAAACTAAAGATGACAAGCTTGTACCTTACAAGAAATTGATTGATGCCGTAAGGAACTACTTCACATTTGTAACATTCTAGTAGATTCCTAGGGTAGAAAATAAGGTTGCATATGCTATGGCCACTTTAGCATATATTCTATAATTGCAAGAACATGAATCTCGCTTTGAATTTCTAGTAGAATAATTATGACACCCTACATATGACTCCCCAATGACCATATAATCTACACATTTTTTGGTCATGACTCCTCTTACTATTCCATCATATTCTCCTACCTACATGATCAAATAATTCATAAAAACCTCACAGGCAACTAAAAATGCCAAAAATATTCACAATGCCTCAAACTATACCCTTGTCTCTAGTGATTTTTATAGGAAGACTAAATGCTTCTTAGGTGTCTAGAGATAGAATAATCCAAAAAGACATTGGCCAAAGTCCACAATGGTATTTGTGGGGCACACTCTAATGGCCTTGCACTTGGTCAAAAACTACTTAGGGTGGGTTACTATTGGTTGACTATGCAAATTGATGTTATTAGATACACAAAATCTTGTATAAAGTGTGAGTTACATTGTTAACCTGATTCATGCTCCTAGGCAAGAGCTTATGCCTTCTATCATGTATTTGCCTTTTTAAAATAGGCCTTTGATTTGGTAGGTAAAAATCATCCAAGCTCATCTAGTGGACACAAGTTCATCATTATAGTGACTGTGTACTTCAAGAAATAGGTTGAAGCTATTCCCTAATCCACTATAGGAAAACACGTTGTCTTCATCATACTCAACCACATCATTTGTCACTATGGTATCCTATCCTCTATTGTTACTAATAATGCAAGATAGTTCAAAAATAAGGACCTCAAACAACTCTACAAAAAATTCAAAATCAAGAAACATTAGTCTTCCATATACTACTCTCAAGGGAATGACCAAGCTAAGGCCTCCAACAAGACACTGCTAAAGATCTTACATAGAATAGTCTACAGATCAAGTAGGGACATTTGCAAATCAATGCAACACTATGGGCTTATAGTACTACTATATGCATTCCTATTGGAGCTTCGCCTTTTTCACTAGTTTATGGTTTTGAAGTTTTCCTTCCTCTAGAAGTTGATATTTCCCCCTTGCAAGTCTCTTTACATGGTTTAATTATTGATGAGGATGATAGATTTATGAGGATTCATGAGCTAGAAACTCTAGATGAGTGTTGTAAGGCTAATTTTGATCACATGAGGGCTTATCAAAAATGCATATCTATTAGCTACAAAAAAAGGTCAATCCTCAAGAGTTCCAAGGGTGAACTCATTCTTTGAGAAAACCCTAAAAATTAGTAGAATGGGGAACATAAGGGAAAATTTGAGCCTAATTGGTTGGGTCCTTACATCATCACAACAATGTTTGGATCTGGTGTTTATCATCTTTATACTCCTAAAGAGGAACAACTTGATGAGCCTATTAGTATCCTACACCTAAAGAATTTTTATGTTAAGGCTCTCATGGATTAACTATTTGTACATATCTTATTATCTTGAAAAGAATCCAAAACAAAGATATATGATCATGAAAAAATTCTTTAAAAATATAAAATGTCCTACAAAAAATGATCATCCTAGTGAAAACCTAGCAATAGGCACTTTGATACATCACCAAAAAAATTTAAATAAATAATTACAAAAAATCCTTAAAAAAATTGCCAAGTGGTGAAAACCTAGAAACAAGCGCCACTTGAGATCCTTGTACCTATGTCTATCAGTCTCACTCCATGCCCATTCATTTCATGATACATTACCTATCTTATAATCTAGTCTTATCCTCATCTTGGGGGTACAACTTCTTAGCTTATTAAGGTCTTCTTTTGAATTAGGGTTTCTATGGAAATTCATATAAAATAGTTTCTCAACACTTTTCCCCCTTTGACATCAAGTGTTTCTCAACACTTTTTGGATACCTTACCTACAGTCTAGGATGATATGATATTTATCACTATCAGATGTGAGTTCTAAAGAAATGGCCATGTGACATACACATATGCGCTTAAACATTAAACTTACTGAGACATGATGAACTTTATCTTCTTTGTGCATTGTCTATGACATTTTTTTTTGGAGTGTACCCTCCTTAGTAAGTCTTTCAAGGATTCCATGTACTATAAGACTAGGGGCATGGGGCATGTTTTACTTGTTTCCTACTTATGGGTGTACTATTTTTTGATTAAGTAAAAATAGGTTTTAAAGGACTTGAAACCTTTTACAAGGTAGTTAACAACAAGAGCAAAGAAGGCCATAAGTACTATGCATTAGCACCAAAAAAATAGAAATAACTAAGACCATAAGTCTGAATTCAAATAATGACAAAAGATAGCAAAAAGAAAGAAAGAAGCTAGAAATAAGATAGCTATAGGGTGTTCAGAACATCCACAACTTGATCTACAAGGATATTCATGTTAACCACTGAGGCCTTTAGTTTATCCATTTTTTTGGATTCCATGACCTAAATCTTCTTAGAATTAGCCCTTGTATGTTTGTTGGGTCTCTATTCCTCTTTCAAGTCCTTTAATCCTTGGATTCTCCCCTATTCCAATTTTTCTAGTAAAGTGTTAATTTTTCTACCATAGTCTTCAAGATGGACCAACTCTGATCAACAAGTTTCTTAACCACCTTCTCAATGTTGACCACTATGTTGTCCATGCCATCCAGCCTTTTCTGCAAATCCTTCATCTTTTGTTCTATAGCTTTGTTATTGGCTTCCAAGGGTAGACCACTATTTATTAGATGCTTAACCTCTTTTACATTACCAATCACCTCAAAAAGCCTAACAATATGTTGACTGAGAGTTCTCTCACCTTTGGTGGTCCTATTTAATTGTGGGTGTGCTTTGTTAGTCTAAGGTGTTGAGAGCCTTTGTTCTTGTCCTACTTGACACTTTGGGCCTACAAGGTATCATCCTTGTCTATTTTTGCAAGACCACACCCAAGGGTTATCCTAGCACTTATGCCTTGATATAGGTGTAATCTTGCTATACTAAAACTTAGGAAATCTAACTACATTAGTCATCTTGACCTACATGTCTTTGATGCTTAAGCTAGATTCCCACATGCATATCTAATATAGATCATCCTCATATAATTATAGTTATACTAATGAGCATTGTATGATTTTTTGATGTCCCTAATAATGCTAAATGATGAAATTAGAGTCTAAATGTTTTGTGTCCCTTGGAAGTAAGCCATTTTGCATACTAGTTTATTGTTAGAAATGTTTAGAATAATTTAGAGGGTAGAGTGAATCTGTTACTCAAAATCCATAGGTACCATTTGAACAATCAAACATTAAACATTCATTGTTCTACTTATCTTATTATAGCTTGGTCTCTACTATATTGATTAACAAAATTACTAGTAGTTCATTGTCCTAAGATAACAGACTTGCTAAATGTAGAACATCAAAAAACATTCAACACAAGTTTGATACTAGGATTTAACATGGAAACCCAATTTAGAAAAAACTACTAGCAACATGTCACCACTTTTTCACTCTTTTGAAGTGATCTTTGTTAGGATCCAACCCTATCAAAAGTTACAATACACAATGTTAAATGTGATTTGCTTATAGGATTTAATCACCCTACTAGGAGTGGCCTTGTCAGAGGACTTTGATCATTCCATTTAGAATGCCACCTTACTAAAGGATTTACATAGACTGTTAAGTCCTTTAATGACTACTAGGGCAACCTTTGATGAAAAGTATTTCAGTACAAACTATTTACAATTATTAGAAAGAAAAGAGTAGGGTTTTCTTTGTATGATTACAACCCACTTTTGTAGTTTCAAATCACTATTTGGTTCATGTGTTTATTCACTAATAAGTTCTCCATTGTCATCTTTGTCCTTTATTCACTTGGAAACTCTTCAATTAATCAATATTCTCCTTCTAACAAACTTAAGCCTTATGCTTAGATTCACTTATCAACTTTACAAGCATCTACACAAGAATTTCCTTCTCTTGATTCACTCTCACACTCTCTCTATTTCTCTTTGACTTTACACCTCTTTATATAGTCAATTCTTACATTTTTGTTTTCATGATCATTGTAGATCTTAGGGTTTATGATCAAATTCATTAGGTTCATTGTATCTTTCCATCTTCCTCCTTTTCTAGAAACTTCTCATCCATAAAATTTGATCTTAGGTATTATACCTAATCCTTTTCCTTGAATTAAAGGATCCAACTCATCAATGTTATCTTCAATATAGTTTTTGTATCCCAAGAAATCAACTAAGTTAGATAGAAATCATGATTTCTCAAATACATTTGAAATATTGTTACTCAAAAATCACAAAGTTCTAATACTCAATCATTACTGAATTACTTGGTTTCTATAGAACTCTTGGCTCGACATCAACTATCTTGCTCAATCAATATTGATTCTTGGTCAACATTAGATTTTCTCAGCTTATACTAGAGCTTGGTTGACACTAGCATCACTCAACATTCCTTAATCTTCTACTCTATTTCTTAGTCAAGCTTTACATTAATAATATGTCTTGACTTATACTTGGAAAGACTTGAGCATCAATAATCACTTTATCTTATCAAAGTCTAACTAATGAAATGTCCATTATAGCTTCTTTTTCATAATGTTACCTTTCCTCTAGGTGCTATTTTTATAAGTAACTTCTCAAATCCTCTTTATCAATCAAATAGATATGACATTTAGATTAGATAGAAACATGTCTTGTTAGTAGATTTGACATATATGAAAAAACAACAATTCTTCCAATTGTTAGTTTCCAACAATTTGCATTATAGGCTCATTCTAGCTTACTCTTGCATTTTACATATGGAGAGGGCTCTTTCTTCATCTTTCATGTACATGTGAGCTAACTGCATTCATATTCTCTTGCTTCTAATTGAGTACACCTTTTCATTTTCTCTCAACTTTTTCTCATCTCTTTGATATCATGTCATCACATCTATATAACCTTTTGACCCTATTTTGACTTAATTTTTACATCCTAGATTCATTTTCAAGATTGAAATCAAAATTTCAGTTCATCTTGATGGTCAAAATAACATTTTAATAATCTTATTTCTTTTGCATAGTTGGCTAACTCTCTAAGACTTAATCTTTAAATATTGTTGGGGCAATCAGCATTTATTCATGTCTTCATCATTTCTACTATCTTTCTCTCTTCTTATTCATTTCATTTCATCCTTATTCTTGCTTTGACCTTCCTTTAATGCTTTATCTTACTGGACAAAATTTATCAAAATGGTGCATTCTATCACTTCTTAATGGTCACTCTTGGGTTTTAATCACATATATGTCATCATGGATCTTTCTTTATCTTGATTTGATCATATCTTTCTCATTTTTACATCTCCTCTACCTCATTTTGATTTTTATCCCAAGGGGGAAGGAATATTCTATCATTAACTACAAATTGCTTTCTTGTTATGGCTATCAATTTATCAAGATCATATCCTTGACCTTTCCATTCTCTCTTGATCGATATGGTCTTCTTGATGAGTTGTGATATTGTCTCTCTCCTATTGTTTAGTACTATCTCTACCAAGATGTACACTCAAAATTTTCTATCTCACTCTATATTTCATTCTTAAGAATTAGATCTCTCTATCTATTGTTGTCTACTTGGCTTCTTCATTCTTTGATGTAATGTGTTCCATATCAATCACACATTAGTCAAAGAGGGGAAAATGTAATCACCCAATAATGGTCATCTGGACTATTAGCCCTCTTTTCAACATTTTGGCTAAATTATTTAATTATTTCCCTGGGCCAAATCTTTAAAAATCAATATATTTGATTTTATCCTATCGTTTGATCGCTATATCCTAAGTTCATATTTACTTAAAAGGAAAATGTCCCCCTTTAATTAAATAAAAATACCCATTTCACCCTCTTATCCTAAGTTGCACACATAAAGCATTTTCTCCAATTTAAAAATAAAATAAAAGACTTTTTGCCTCACATGGAGATGAAAAAGTCAACTCTTTCTCATTGGTAGAAATAATCTTGCAGATGGATTATGCTGAAATTCAACACCTGCCCTTGATCATTCATCTCTTTATTTTGATCTCAACCATCTATATATCTTTAAAAGGGAGAGCTCTCTCCTCATCTAAACATCTCATTTTTGAACTAATGGTATGTTGCAGGTTTACTTACAGGTTTTCTTGGAGCATTTATGGAGAACTACTATCTTCTTGTCTCATTCATTTATTCTCATCCTAGTTTAGATTCATTTGCAATATTTGTGTTTCCTTTTGCAATAGCTTAGATCACATAGCTTAATTAACATGGTTGTGACACTCTTATTTTGTTTTATTTTCTTGCATTGTGCATCTCATTCTAGCATAAATTCATCCTTGCATTACATAATGAAGATATCTTTGACACTAGCATTATTTCTTTTGTCTAAAGAATCTCCCATTTCATGGTTTACTAGCAAGGGTTGCATTCCTAAGGCTCCACTGAGAGATCTCTTTATCCTTATGTGTATGCCTCTTGCACTCTGTGACTAGGAAAATCTAAGCTTCCATTCAACCTTTCTAATCTATGGAAAACCTTGTATAGAAGGGTTTAGAGAAGTGCACAATTCTAGTGTATAGTATTGACATGCTTTCCTTTATCATTGTGTCTCTCTTTGTTGATAGTGACCAAACTAAATTCACTATGAATTTGGGATTTATTGATATCACTCTTCCCTTGTTCTTGTTGAGCTCTTTAATCCTTGGACTAACTACATATATCACCAATACCCTTCTACTTATAAATCTTACCTTCACTTATTGTTAAGGCATCATCTGTCGAGGGCATGTATTTTTCTTTATAGGATACAGGGTTCCACTTGTTGGCCTAGTTTTTCAGCCTGTATACTTTTGTTACACTCTATAGTGAAAAAGCCTAGTCCCATAATTAAATTATGAGATGTGTTAAAACCTTAGGTGAAATTATTTAAAATTTCATAAAACCCTTACTATTGTGCCCTAGTTCTCAAAATCATGGAAAATAGTAATTTATAAAATGTGCAAGAAGCTTTTATCCTATATTTTCACCCTTACATTTTCTTTTTCTTTTTTTTTAAAGTTAATTTTCCAAATTTTAAAGATTCTTTGTTGTAAACCTCACCTTAACCATGGTTTCACTTTTGTTAATTCCTTGATACTAAACAAAGCATTTTAATCACTATGGTTTACTCTTGTCAACTATTGATCTTCGGAAGATCAATGATGAGTGCATGCCCACATTGAGAATTTTATCAACCTTTGGAAAATGTGGGAATGCATGTGTCTACCATGTAGCATTGGTGACGTTATCCTTTTAATGTGTTGCAAAGAAGTGGAAGTGTTAGAACTTTCTCAGAGTTGTTAGAGCACATTGAAGTTTTTAGAGAATTTTATTGGTCAAGCTAAGTAGTGGGGTCATCTTTTGGTATTATATCATTGAGCTATTGATATTGGGAAGATCTATGGTGGGCATATTACCACTTCATGAAGATGTTTGAATTTTACCTAATGTAGTAAAGTGCCCTAATGACATGTGTATTAAGTGATGTCATGAGAGATGTTGAAGTAGTTCAAAAAGCACAAGATATATACATCATTGATCTTGGGAAGGTCAATGAATAGAGCATTCTTGCAAGATAGACATGCTCAAGGTTTAGCTAAAGCAGGGAAGCACTTGCTTTCCATGTATGCCAGGATGAGGTCATGCAACCCCAGTTTGAAAAAGGTGATAGTACAATCAGTAGTTGGAAATTGTCTGAACACATCAGGAAAGAGCAATGCATTTCATTGATTGACCTTGCTGATTGGATTGAAAATGGAATGATGTTTGTGTGTCATTGATCTTGGAAAGATCAATGGATAGTGTATCCCTATAATATAAAAATGGCTAAACTTTAACTAATGTGGGGAAGCACCTACTTTCCATGTGGATAGGTAGGGCCAGTTACTAAGGTTGCCTAGTTATGCTAGTGTGGAAAAGTATATTGATATGGAATGAGATGATTGATGGGATGGTCTATGTGTTTGCTAAGCTAGAAGGTAAGTGTATGAGTGGGCCCATGGTTTTAAAGCCAGGGTTATGAAGATGGAAGGATCCTTTATGATCATCAATCTTTGGAAGGTTGACAATCAACACTTCATCGCTTCATGAAAGTGCTTAAATATTATGAAATGTGGGAATGCACCCTATTGACACATAGCATATTTCCAAAAAAGGTTAATATAGCCATTTTGAGTTCAAAACAAACCATCTAATTCTCCATGATCAATGGTTGAAATTCAAACTTCATGGCACAGTGCAAAATTTGACTGTTAAAGCATTCATTCTGATCAATGCCACTTTGTGCAAGCTTAATGCTGTAGAAAAATTCCAAATTCTCCATTATTGAGCCATAATATCATAGAATTATCACAACACAAATATTTCCAAAGCTAAGGGCAAGAGTTTTCAAGGTTTTTGATATATTGTAGAGTGATTTATAGAGAAAAAAGGGCAAGAAGAGGTGGGTAGCTCATCTAAACTTCTAAAAATTAAAAATTGTAATTACACTAGGGTAAATTGCAAAAAGGCCTCCATGAAAGGATTTTTTGGGAAAATTTAATTATCTAAAGAGGGCAGTTCATGATGATTTTCTAGAACAAATGTCATTGTCAATGAATAAATTAGCTAAGGGTAGAGAGCTTATTCTAAAAAGCCCTAGGATACTTGTTGGTGAGGGTTTCTATGACAAAGTAAATTGGTTAAGATATGTAGAAGTGTTTGTGGGAGGATTAGAGCTTTTTAGGAAGTAATTTGCAAAAAGGAAATTGGATACTCCAGTAAGCAATGCCTAGGAATTTCACATAGGTAAATTGATTGTCCCTAGAGTCTTCTTCTTCGATGATCTATTGGAAAACATGGAAAAAAATTATGATCCAATTTCTAGGGTTGTAAATAACCATGTAGGGGATAACCTTTCTAGGGTTTCATCTGAACTGATCATAGAGGTTTTCAAGCTAAACCCTAATCATGTTTTTCATGAGAAAATTGACATGGAAGACCTCCAAGCCAGATATGATGCACAAAGGATGTATCTAACGGGAGGACCATTACAGTAGCATTTTGCTAAAATTGGATCATTTTCCTTGGTCAAACAAAACACCCCTGAGCCCTTATTTATAAAGTACTTTAACCCTAGGGCACAAGCATTATATTTTTCTCTTTGAAAAATCTTCAGCATGGATGAACAAGATCACATTCCAAACTCTATTGTCCTCATTATTTCTTAGACTTTTCAATATGGAATGAGTTCAATTCTTGATTTTGATACCTTCTTAGCTAAAGAAATTCATAATGGTTTAATTCAAATAGAAAATGCTAAGGTTGACAAACTTTTCTATTGGTACTCCATGCTAGTGTGCATATGCTTATACAAAGGAGTTACCTTTTTCTCTAAGGAGATGAAGCATGATTTAGAAAGGGATAGAGAGAGAGACTCCCTATTCAATTATGGAGTGTAGACATGACATGGGAGGTAACTAATGCCAACTTTGTTAGGTTTGATAGATATTTTGCCTCCAGGCTCAGAATGTTGTTAGTAGGGGATAGCCCTAGGATACCATAGTCTCTATTAGAACTAATTAGACCTAAAGACCATGCTAGAGGATTGAGGGTGAGCCACAATTGGGGTGATATTATTCCATATGTTATGTCTATTATTTTCAAAAATTATGGATTCTTGGGAAAAGCACATGTATTACCATACCAAGTACCTTTAAAAGTGGGGATTTCTGAATTGTTATGGCAAATTGAATTAGTTGAGGAGAGGGATTTTCTTCATAAATCTATTGGTACTTCCTTTCTAATGATTACTATTCACAATTTTTTTTTGTTGAAAAAAGATGGAGAAAATTGGGGAAGTTCTTAGATAAATATTAGATGGCTCAATCTCATCCTCTCTTTGTAGATTTAGAAGGATTTTATGACCTCCTTAGAGAAAAGAGAAAAGCCAAAGCTCAAAAGAAAATTGTATAATTTCTTGAGGACATAATTAGAAATAGGTTCTCATTGCAAGAATAAGAACTTAGGAAAGAAAAATGGATAGTATATAGTAAAGTCCTAGATTTTATAAATGCTTTTGATCAGATTATGATCCCCTGTTAGATAGAAAGTATTGGGGAATGAAAATAGATATGTTAATGGATAATTTTTCTAGGATTATGAAAATACTAAATAAAAATAAAGAAATCATAAAAAAAGCATACCTAGAGAAGGCTATTGAGGTGGAGAGAAGGCTTGCTAGCAGAATGATTATGACCTCGAGGTGGTATACATAAAAGAAATTAGTTAGGCATGTGGTGGCCAAGAATATACAGTATGTTCCCCCATATAAGAGGCTCAGGTTTGAAAGCCCACTTGAAACACATGCTCCCAAGAAGTAAAGATTAGAACAAGGATCATCTTCTCATGTGGAAGAATATTCACCTACCCAGATTCCACTCAAAATAGATGATGAAACATATTTGAGAGAACAACTAAGACAAATTGGAAGGGGAAAGAGACATTGTGGTCACAACTACTAACATTGAAGGAGGAGCACCTTAAGAGCCTCCTATTCCATCTTTTGATCTTATTGTTGTAGATTATAGATGTAAGGAAATAGATCCTATGATAGCATAGGCTACCCAAAAATTTATTGATCATGAAATTTTTGTAAGGAGTAGAGATTTTGACCAATTTTTATGGAGAAGAAATATTAGTAATTTTGAAAATAAGTGTAAATAAATAAAAGTAGAGTAACCTAATAAGTTGGACTTTGAAATTGAAGAGGAAGTTAAAGTTGACTTCATGAAGCAATTTGCACAATTAATCCCTGAGGGGGGAAGGCAACTATTAAAATAATTAGGAGTTTTAATCTTGTCTGAATGGGACATAGCCAATGTTATGATTTTTTATTCCGTTAGGAAGGCAAAGGATACTCAGTTTAAAATTGAGGAAGAAATCATGTAGGCACATAAATGATTAAAATATGGCAATGATCACTATAAATTGGTGATATGGTCTATTGAAAAGAGGGATACAACTAGGCTACATGAAATTTCAAGTGTTGAGCATACAGGTTGTCTCATGGTGTATAGAGAAATGGAGGTAAATAGTGAAAAAGTATCTAAAATAGCTAGGGAAATGATGGACTTTGGGCTTATGATTTCTAAAAAGGATAAAAACAAATTCTTGGAGCTCAATGCCAAGTTTGAGGAAATATTGAAAGCATATGAGAAGAAAGGGAACATGATACATCAGTTGGAGACTCAAGTAGCTCAAATGAACAAGCAACTAGGAAAAAGAAAAGTGGGAGAGTCAAGCTGGCCCCAAATTAATTATCCTCACCCCACAATTGAACCATTTAAGTCAAATCCCTTGGTAGAATTACCTGATACCCCACAAAGGCCAGAGTATTACACTACAAAGGATTTTGAAGAAGAAAAGAGTAAACTATGGGTGCTACATGTGGAAGTAGATGTTTAGTATGAGGATAAGTTAAGGAAAGCAATCATGTATTTAGTTAATAATATTGACCAACCATCATTTTATGAGAAATTAGTAAAGGTAATAAATATATGGGATGAGCTGAAAGAAAATGATGATGCCCTAAAGCTCATTGTCAACAAATGGAGTAGAAGGAATAAAAGTGTTAGTCGTTTGTGTTTTATTGTTATTAGTTTATCTCATGAATATATATAAAAGACTTATGACTTGACCAATGATCTCTTAGAGTTTGATGATAAAAGAATTGTATTGCAAAGAAGAATCATTAATAATTTGGAAATATATAAGAGTAAATGTCTTAGATCTTTCCCCATGCCTTAGATAAAAAAGATAAGTTGAAGAACAAAGAGGAATGGGCCTAGGAATTAAATGACCTATTATGTATTCAACTGAATAGATTCATAAATGAAAAGGGAAATGCATGGTGGGCAGCTACAACTGAAGAAGTTGTAAAAGTTCAATTATTTTATGATTCTTTGAGAATATATTTTATTGAATTTGATAAATTAGGGGAATATGTGATGAGGAAGAAGCATGAGATTTTGAATTTTAACTGGCCAAATGACACACTTTTTGACAAGTGGATGGTTCAAAATAGTTGGAACATGATGAAACTAATGATGATCAAAATGAAGTTCAAATAATTGATACATCAGTACAAGCAGAAGAAGACAAAGAAGAGCAACTAACTATAGTATCAAGCATGGTCCAAATTGATGACATAGCCATAGAAAAAATAGATGTAATTATTTTTTTAACTATGCATGATGATGTGGATGGAGACTCTCGAGTTGAAGTAACTCTACAAATATCTTAATCAAGTCCATCACATGAAACTTCATTGGTTACACCATCCAAGGAATGCCAACAACTTTGAAACCAATGATGAACTTCTTAGCATGAAAAGTGTAGCAAAAAGTGGGCCCCACAAGAGGATATTTTGTAAAGCTTTTCTGTTACATTATTTTTGTCTTTTATGATAGTAACATTGTATATCTTTTAAGGACAGCAATTGGTTTCTCTATGCTTGAAGCTTGTTACATCTCACACTATAGAAGTGAGATTCCAAGGCTAGAGAAAGGGTTTGAGTCTTTATGTAACTTTTAGTTTTTCTAGAATGTAGTAGGTCCATTCCTTGATGCAAGTTCTATGATGTATTTCTCTACAAATTTGATAATACAATAATTTTCTAGGATCATAGTGTGTTATCTTGAATTTTTTTAAGTTCTATTCCAATGTTATATAATTTTAAAATAAAATTAATACAAAGATTAACTATCCCCATATATTTTCTCTCTAAATCTTGTCTCCATCTTATTATCTAGTTATTTTGAGATTGTATGAGCAAAGCTTGTTTAGTTTATTGCAATTAGGATAAGTTGTATGTCAATTCATTATTTCTTTTGATTCAACAAATTGAGTAAATGCTTTAGTGAATGTGATAGGATCTCCATACAGTAAGAAGGATTTATGTAAGAATGAGTTTTAGGAAGAATTGCTGACAACATTGATTGTAATGCAATCAATTAGGTCAAGAAATTGGATGAAATCTTAATTACAATGGATGAAGAACTAATCAATTATTTCAGTTTGCATATGAAAAAACCATGGATAATCATCAAGCTTAAAATCAAATCAATTTTACTTTAAATATATGAAGAGTGTCATAGATGGTCAGCACTTGTTTACATTTAACCTTTGAGTCTTAGTTAGCTACTATTGCCCAAAATTATTTGTAGATCTAAGAAGAATTATGACTAGTCTACTATAAGGGATGAATATTTTAATGAAAATATTAAGGAATAAATGAAGTGTGAAATTAGTATAAATTTTGGAATCTTTTGTCCCTCAGGTGCACTCGCCTTGGTTTTGCATAGCCAAAAGAGTAGGAGATCTCTTATGATTTTGTTGAAGTTGGGTCTAGAGGTGAAGGTCAGCTAGTTGATCATGGGAAATAGCTAATCCTTAGGTTATTTTGATCTCTACCATCTTGGTATTAAGTATTTTTTTCTTAGTAGTGTAAAAAAACCAACACCACTCATGCTATTTTCTCATAGAACTTAACACTTCTTTGATCAATATCAATGTCTAACTTATTAATTAAGTGATTGCATATTGGCAATGCTTATTGGTATGAGTGTATACTAACTTTCTATAGCTTTGTCAATTGTCTCCATATTTCTTTTCTTAGTACTAACCATTGTGTTCTTTCCTATTTCTTACACACTAAGATATACATGTACTAGATTATATTCAATATTTTCTTCATTATCAAACTCTCCTTGTATTTTGGTGATGTCTTCAACAAT